>CABHPR010150562.1:0-32079 GCA_902168415.1 Peromyscus melanophrys | reverse complement strand
GAGAGAGAGAGAGAGAGAGAGAGAGAGAGAGAGAGAGAGAGAGAGAGTGCTTATTCTCTGCAGGGGGATTTTAAATAATTTTGAAATGTAGAAGCCATGAAAGTATCCAACATACAGGGAGTGACAAAGAAAATACACATGCCCAGACCTGTGAAGTAAATGCAGAAACACCATAGTGATTGCGCTAAGTACCACAGACATTAGAAAGTACCAAAATACGTGATTCTGGTTTGTTTGTTTGTTTGTTTGTTTGTTTGTTTGTTTTTAATTAACATATACCATGTGTCTTAGTCACTGTCCTATTGCTGTGAAGAAACATCATGACCAAGGCAACTCTTATAAGAAAAAGCATTTAATTGGGACTCAGTTCATTATCATCATGGTGGGGAACATGGCAGAATGCAGGAAGGTGCTGGAGAAGTAGCCGAGAGCTACATGGGGATCCAGATCCATAGGCAGAGAAGGGGTGGGGTGAGGGGTGGGGGGGGTGGAGGAGAGACTGGGCTTGTCATGGGCCTTTGAAACCTCCAGTGATACACTTCTTCCCACAAGGCCACACCTCCTAATCCTTCTGATCCTCTCAAAGTGTCCCACTCCCTGGTAACAAAGCATTCAAATATATGAGTCTATGGAGGCCATTCTTATTCAAACCGCCACACCAGAGTGGTGTTGAACATCTTTAATCCCAGCACCACAGTCGGAGACAGAGATAGATAGATCTCTGTGAGTTCCAGACCAGACGGGGTTACACTGTAAGACCCTGTCTCAAACGAACAAATTTTTAAAAAAAAGCAACTACAAAAGCATTATGACTCTAGTTACAAACACTGTATTGTACGGTTAAGGCTTACTAAGTAGCTAGAGCCTAAGGAAAGGAGGGGGAGAAGGAGAAGGAAGGAAGGAAAGAAACTGGGGTGCTAACTATGTCAATTAGCCGGACTATAAAATTGTTTCATAATGTATATGTATATCAAAATGTTGCACACCTTCAGTATACACAATTTTTGCCAATTGTACTTCAATAAAGCTGGAAAAATAGTAAACGGCGTGTTTTCTCTGTAATGACTGTTAATCTATGGGAAAGAATGTCTCCCCATTTTAAATCCAGTTGCCTTGGGACTGCAGTGGGAGCCATTGGGGGAGATTTTAAGCTCTACCTGCTTTCTGTTGGTGCATTAAATCCTTACATGTATTAGTTTTCATTTTTTAATTCTCCACAATTTGAAAAAAAAAAGAAAGGAAGATGGAAAAGGCAAATATATTAATCACACTCCTCATACAGAGAAGAAGAATCTGGGATACTAAAGAATTCACTGAATTTGGAATTGGATCCAATCTAATCTCATATTCTCTCCAGGAAGAAATGGGAAACTGAGTTCTTGTGTACTGAAGCAGGAAGTGAGTGCCAAGCATGGAACGGTGATGGCTGTGACCCATTGATGAAGTCATTTATGCAGAATCAGAGGAATGATTCAGAACATGGCCTCTTCTGTCTCCTTGGCTTAAGTGTAAGTACCATATGATCTTGACCAAGCTGGATAATTTTTCAATCTTTTAAACTATTAATTTGAAAAGTTAAGATAATAATAGCATCAACCTCAGAGGGTCATTGTAAAAATATAATGAAATACCTATTAAGTACAAGCTCTGATATATGCTAAGTCCTCAGACATTTTAAGCAGCACATATATATCATTCACTAGGGGTCTCCTGAAATATAAATGAGAAATCACCTGTTTGATCTGGAACACCCAGGGAGTTGTAGCTGAGTGTCTGTGATTCTGTGACCCTCCCAGAATAACATGAGCAACTTTGTGGGAAAGGGCATGTAGATTCTCTCTAGGAGAAATGAGGACTGTCTTCTGTAGCTGTAAGTTTTCTCAGGTCCCTCCCGGCCCCACAGTCCCTCAGCTGCTTTTAAAATAATCATTCAGAGGCTTAGTTTTAATTACCGATTGCATGGCCTATGGCAGGCTTCTTGCTAGCTAGCTCTTATAACTTAACCCATTTCTATTAATCTATAAGTTGTCACATGGCCAGGGCATTACCGATCTGCTGGCATCTTGCTGCTCCTTTGGTGGCAGCTGGCTTCTCTTCTTTCCTCTCTTTTCTTCTCTCTGGATATCTGCTAGGATTTCCCACCTGCATCTAAGCTGCCTTGCCATAGATCAATGCAGTTTTTTTTAATCAACCAATCAGAGCAACACATATTCACAGCGTACAAAGACATCCCCCAGCAGTCTTCCCCCTGCAGACAGCCCTCCAAGAGTAAGGACGCCTAGTTGGAGAGTGCTTCTAAGGGACAGAGTTTTAAATCATCTTCCACCAAGACAGCATAGCCCCACCCGCAGCGCCTGTCACTTCCTCGTGGCATCCACACCCAACTTCTAGGCGCTATCTTCTGTCCTTGGCACCCCCTCTTCACTAGAGCCTACTCCATTCTGGGCTGCCCTACCAGTCAGTCTCACGAAGTTAGAACAAGTCCAGCCTAAGCATCGGTTGATAAATTCACAAACACATTTTGGCCCTGAATTCAGCAATTTGACTGAATGATACAGCTGGGTGATGTGAGAAAGGTAGGATAGCTTCAGTTTTAAATGACAGACTGAGCACTTGCTCTGGATGAAGAAGACTAAAATGTGTCCATGGAAACAAGCCCGAGAGTGTACCTCACTTCTACCAGGTGCTCACACAATATCACCAGGAATCTGTCTCTGTATCTCATTTCTGCTTTGTTGTGATTGGCCTCAATCTCAAGCCATTGGGTGGCCAATGATGAAGCACAGCAGCTTACAGCAAAAAGAAACAGGAATCCCTCTTTCTCAATAGTTGCAGCAATGCCCCAAATATAGTCATTATCCACCTTGGCCTGGCTCACCTGAAACCAAGTGTCATAGGGAAGGAAAGAAATAGACTCCGATTGGCTGGACCTGTACTCACCGCCAGTATTGGAGCTCTCAGTTACCCTCAGAGAGCTATGGAGTGGCACACCAAGAGTGGGTGAAAAGCTTGGATGCTGTCACTAAAAGGAGGAGGAACGGATGCTAATCGGTGACCACTCATCTCAAAGTCATGCACTCCAAAGCACAGCAGTGAGTCTCCAATAGCAACAGCCGGGCCCAGGCATACCTCTGAAAGGCATCGCACAGCAAGTCCAGGCAAACGCCTTCCAGATGGAGTCAGGGATGTCTCAGCATCGCCAGCAAACGCGCCACACAGAGAGCTTCTCTCGATTCATGTTCTCTCAGCATCGCAGCACTGTGGTTCTCAAGGCTCATGTTAGCCTGTCAGAAAGGGGGGGGGGGGATTAACATGCATTTTGATTTCTGTTACAAACACGTTGTTTCAGAAATAAAGTTGGCATAGCAGGCATCTTGGTTGATTTAATCTCTGACACGGGAAGCTTATTTATAGTATCACAGCCTTCCAAATGTTTAAAAACTCAAGCATTATAAGCCTGCTGCGCTTTTCCTGCGAAGTACAGAACAGCACTAAATGAATAATGCCACCTGGCCCAGCAGCGCCGGCAGGATCCAGCATCAAACACAGCTTCAGTCTGTTCCCGGCATGCAGACATCCCTTGGCTGGGGCTGCAGCCATCTTATAGGAAGATTCTCATGCCCCCATGCCCGGGGATGCATCCCAGGAACGGAACCCCTTACCTATCCACTCTCACTCTCTCTCCCAACCTCTCCTGGAAGCAGAGGTTCTGGATCAGCTGATTCATGATGCTTCTTCCCCCAGATAATCTTTCCAAAAGCAGCTCTTCTCCCCCTGTGCACATCTAGAACATGTTTGGTGTTAAAGCAACCTAAGGCACTCTTGTTTTCCAGGTCAATATGAGTCTCACACAGAGCACCCCATCTCTCTCTCTCTCTCTCTCTCTCTCTCTCTCTCTCTCTCTCTCTCTCACACACACACACACACACACACACACACGTACACACACACACACACAAAATCTCCCTAAAATCATATCGATGTTGGGTAATCTAGATATGTAAGTCTATCTTCCCATTACAAGAGAAGTTCATTATACTCAAGTTCAGACCGAAGTATATAAAACATCTTAGAGGCACATAAAACAATCAGGCATTGGCATCTTGGAGAGCAGGAGATCACAAGACACCTGCAAGATAAAGTCTTACATGAATTTATAGGCAAGTGCCAACCACTCAACACACTATCTAGACTCTATAAACAGTGTGCTTTTCAGGGCTAAAGAAAAAAAAAACTGTTTCTTTTTCTCCCTTTCTTTTTTAATCTTGGTGTCAGGGGTTATGATTTTGACATTTAGACAGAACACAGACTGCTTGTAGTTCAGAGGCTGACCCTAACTCTCTGGACTCCAGCTACAAAGAAATCTACACCAGGGCTTTTCAGTAAGGAAAGGGACACAGAACAGCTAGTGGCCCTTTCTCTATTCCTTGTCACCAGTGGAATCAGGAAGTCCCCGTCAGGAAGAGATTCTTAAAGATGAGCCAGAAACCTCTAGGGAAGCAGTGCCAGCCACCAACCGAGGTGAGAGCATTCAGAACATGAGCCTTTAGAGACACTTCATGTTCAATACAACAGTCTTTATTATTTATTTATTCATTCATTTGTTTATCTATCTATCCATTCATTCATTCATTCATTCATTCATTTATTTATTTATTTGATATCAGCTCTGAGAGAAGGAGGCTGGTGGGGACGAGAGAAACCACTGTGTGCGTCTGTGTCTCTGGGAGAGTGATAGTCCTTCTGTAGTCCTAAAGGGACAATACAGGAGCACCTCTAGGGATAGCACACTGAGCGTCAGGGTAACAAGCCTCCCCTTGAACAAGATATGGGTGGTATATTTCTACATTCACCACCAGGCAACACCTCCAACCCTGTGACCACGTCAGGTGGGACTTGGCTGTCTCTTATCCTCGGGTATGCTTGAAGAGGGCCAGAGGGAGTCTTGTCCCCAATCGCCTCATCCTCGTCCCAGCACCACTGGGACCTTGTGCCATGATGTCCATGTTGCAGCGACTGGACCCCAACTCTCCTTAAGCCATTTCAGATGTGTAGCAGGGCTGCGCCCCCACCTGATGCTCCTCCTCTTCTCAGGGAGTTCTCAACGTCATCTCACACTCTCCCTCCCACAGTCACTGGCTCCAACACCCGCCAGATGTGGTGTTCCCATGTGTTATCTTGGCCTCTCAGTTGCTCCATCTCCTCACTTCTGGTTTTGTTTTGATCCTGAGCCAAAGTGTAAAAAAACAACCCAGTAGAACCAAGTTTTTGCTCTCCCGCTCATCAGCCTGTGCTCAGGCAAACTCTCTTTCTCAGTTCCTTCTTTCCATCACCAAGGATGCACACATCTAAGAAAGATAGGGGGCCTCTGCGGTTTGCATGAGAATGACCCACACAGACTTAGTTTGAATACTTGGTCCTCGGTTGGTGGAACTGTTTGGGAAGGATCAGAAGGTGTGGCCTTGAAAGAAGTATGTCATTGGGGGTTGTCTTTGAGGATTTAAAAGACTCACACCATTCCCAGGGTGCTTTCAGCTTCCTGCTTGTGGTTCAAGATGTGAGCTCTCAACTGCCTCTGCCCCCATGCATTCCTTCTGCCATTATAGCCTCTAGCCTTTGGAAACCATAAACCCAAACACATACTTTCATAAGTTAGTTGCACTGGTCCTGGTATCTTACCACAGCAATAGAAACTCTAACCAACATAGCCCCTTCCTGCCCTTCTAAGCAGCCTCTGCCAACCTCAGAAAATGTGCTGCTCTATTCTGTGCCTCAGTTTCTCATTTGTAAGATGGAGATAAATGTAGCAGTCTATCATGCAGGCATACAGATTAACTAAACCAGCTGACATTTCTAGGCCAGAATTGCTTCAAGAAGGATTTTAACATGTATTTGTTTGTTTTGTAGTGAGGTGTGTGTGTGTGTGTGTGTGTGTGTGTGTGTGTGTGTGTGTGTGTACACCACGGTGTACCCATGAAAGTCAGAGGACAACTTGTGAGAGTCAGTTCTCTGCTTCGATCATGTGAGTCTAGGCTGTCAACTTGGTAACAGGTGCCTTTGCATGAGTCAATTACCAGCCCAAAGATAACCGATGCATTCAGATTTCTCTCAGGACTCTTAGTTTTTACACCTATTTGTGTATTCTGCAGGGGAGGGGGACATCACAGTTCGTAGTTTACTCTTTCCACTATGTAAGTTCCAGGGATCAAACTCACGTGGTCAGGTGGTCCGTAAGTGCCTGTACCCATGGAGGCATCAAGCCATCTGAGAGTTGTACAGGTACAAAAGCATTTTATCAAGCGAGAAAATGTTGGCACCAAGTGGTTAAGTGACTTACCCAAGGTCATGTGGCTAGTGTGCAGTTCCTGACTATCTGGGCACTGAGCCTGAGCACACCACAAGCTCTCCTGCCCCTCAAGATTTCTGCAAGTTCCGTACACACCAAGCACTCACTTCACAGAGTTTCTGTGGAGACACCTGAAAGGCATACAATAATGTACAAAGATGATTCCAGATAGGAGAAACAGAAGACAGCAATCTGAATGGTATCGGTACACTCAGGACATCTGAAATTTCAGTTTTCCAAGCTTGTGTCCTTGACCTGGGCCCAGAAAGCCAAATCCAGCTGGTCTCAGCCTTTGTAAGTAAAGCTTTACCAGAACACAGCCATGCTACCCTTGGCAGTAAGAACGCTTCAGACCCAGTGGTTCTCAATGCTGCAACCCTTTAATACAGTCCCTCGTGTTATGGTGACCCCCAACCATAAAATTATTTTGTTGCTCCTTCATAACTGTAATTTTCCTACTGTTATGCATCATAATGTAAATATCTGATATGCAGGATGTCTGATAGGGGACCCCATGGGGGTTGTGACCCACAAGTTAAGAACCGCTGCTTTAGATGCACAAAATCTTCCTTTATCTTCGTACGCAGTCTTTGCAGTAAGATTATCCTCATTGTACACATGAAAAGGCTGAGCCTCAGAGAAATTAAGGCCTTAAGGCCACACAGCTGGAAACTGGGATCGAAGGCAAGATCCCAAACTCCTGCCCAAGATACCTTCATCCTGCTCGTAACCCCACCCTGATGCCAGCTTCACCCGCTCCCTCAACAGGCAGGGGTAGGAGGTGCAGGGGGCGGAGATTCAAGTCCTCCTGGCTCAGAGTGACTTTGGGAGAAGCTGAGTGTTGATGGTGTCTCTGTCAACTCTAACGGGCTCCTGTTGTCATCCTCCCTGCCCCTTTTCTATGTGTCCTTTCCAAAGAGAAAGAAAGGACCTGACCACCACACGTGCGTGTACACACACACACACACACACACACACACACACACACACACATCACTCAGTGTGCCAAGCACAGGCACCGACTGAAGCCGTGGGACAGATAGGGCACCAGTATGTTAGATAGGTAGTTTTTTTTTTCTAAGTGTGCACTTCAGAGTCATCCTGGCCACTTGTCAAAATGTAGAAGGTAGGTCTCCTCTCCCGCCCCGTCCCCACTCCCACGCATGCCACTGCACACATGCTGTTTTTCTTGGCCCCGCTACTGAGCAGGGAGAAATCTATCGGTTTCATTAGCTCTTTGAAAAATGAGGTGGGACTGTGTCAGTGAGGTGACGAGGTCACTAAGAGTCATTTATCATTTTCGATGAGGCATAATGAACCTCTCGAAGCTGGACTCTAATTTAATTGTCGGCTACTTAATTGAGAAGGAGGAAGCCAGTTCCAAGACACTGACTGAAGGTGTTTTCATTGAACATAGACGATCTCATTTGCACTCTGCAGGTGACAGAAAAGCTGCCTCTGGTCAAACTGTCTCACTCACTCTCCCTCAGCACAGTCTCATTTTGTGCCTAGTGGAGCCTGGAGCTTCCAAACTGACTTACCCCTTTAGTAGGTGACACCACCCCCTTACCACCCACAACCCAGACACCAAACAGAGAAGTCAACCTCCATTCCTCAACTGTGAATCCATCAGTAGATCCCATTGGCTGCCAATTCCTGACTCCTGGGTTCAAGCCATTGTCCCTGGTTACCCACTAAAGCTGACCAGTGCTGTCCTGGCTCCCACATTTTGCCTCTCCTCAGCTCCGCATCCATCCAGCAGCCCAAGTGGGAAAAATCAGAATCAGATGATATCACCTGGATTTGTTATAGACTGCACGTGATTCATTCTCAGAGTTAGCAACTTAAGGTTAAAATAAATACATAAACGTTGTCTCGTGCAGCTAACTTGGGAAGAGCTGAACTGGGAGATTCTGACACCTTTTCTCCAGAGGGTGGGGTCAAGAGGTCCACTGAGCAGCAATCCCTGGAGGCTTCACTTCCAATGTGACTCAGGCCACATGCTGGTGGAAAGCAGCAGTTTGGGTCAAACATGACTCTCCTAGCACTACTTGCACAACCCTCATGGTGTGGCAGCTGGCTACCTCCAAGGCAGCAAGTCACGAGCTCCAACATCTTTTGCAACTCCAGAGTCACACTCTGCCATTTTCTTGAGAGTATCTTAGTTCTGGCCTTATTCTGTATGAAGGGTGGTGTGGATAAAAAGAAGCCAGGATCACTTGGAGCCACCAGGACATGGCTATCAGAGGGCAGGTTTATTTAACCCCCCCCCCATTAGCTTTTCACTGAAGTGGGCATACAATCTTAACATGTTGCTAAGACTTTCCAAGCACTGTATGATCTTGCTTCCGTTACAACCTACTGCCATTAAGTTCCAGCTACAGTGGTCTCTTTCCTGTGCCTCCAGCGTATCCCTGCCTCTGCCCCTCTTCATTTGCACACCCCTGTGACTAGAACGGTCCTCCTCCAGATTTCTACATGACTGACTCTCTATCACTTAGCTCAGGAGGCAAATGCAGCCTCCAGAGAAGCCTACCAACCAGCCCGTGGCTATCTGTGTAGAGTTCCAGAAAAGAAGTAAATGAATGTTAGAATGTGATGAAGCATGATGCCTGCCTGTCTGGCAAATTGGGCTTAGAGCTTGTTCTGACATTCTGACGCAATCATCGAATGTACGGCTCGGATGCTTGGCTCTCCTTCCATTCACCAACCTACGCCCTCTGTGCCAGGGTGAAGCAGGTGCCATGGAAACCGCCACAGTTGCAGGTCAGGGGAATTCTCAGAGCAGACGTCTCTGTGAAGCTGAGCCTGGCGGTGCAGCTCCATCATCCCAGTGTCTCTGCTGTTCCAGAGACCGAGGAATAGGTCACAAGTTCAAACACTGCAGGAGCCACAAGTAAGTTCAAGGCCAGCCTGAGTAATTTGCAAGACCTTGCCTCAACAAATGAACAATGAAAATAGTGGGAGAGGCCTGGGCCAGTAGTTCATGATAACTTGCTTGCCTACCATGTGCCTGGCCTGGGCATGACCCCCAACACCACTGAAAAAAAATATGTGAAGTTAGCTCTGGAACTCTAGACTTATTAAACGATATTAGCCAGAGTTTAAAGTCTACCCAAGTGTTGTAGCTGTGCCTTAACTCTACATATGTGACCTGTGTGTCACCTATGGTCATGCCTTGCATTTTTCTAAATAATGTTATATTAATTTAAGAGTTCCTTTTAGCTTGACAAATGGCATGTATTGAATGTTTGTCATGTGTCTGGCACTGCGGTCACTGATTTAGAAACTATAAAAACATGAGACTGGTCTAGCTATATATGTGCATGTGTGTATGCATATATATACACACATATATATGTATATGCATATGCACATATACATACATATACACATATATACATACATATATATGTGCAATTATAAGTTGGCATAAGAGGCTAAAGAAGACACAATCGTTTCTCTAACATTTGGATGAAGGAGAGCATGACTGAGATGGGAAGACACTTGAGGTTAGAAGGGAACCGGGGTTTGAATCAAGCCTTGGAGAATAGGCAGATTTACAATGATAGAAGGGAAGGGAACAGTCCTGTAAGTAAAGGAGCTGTTCTCACGTAAGAGTGAGGCAGGAGAGTTCAAGAACTGGCAAGAGAAACAGTTGGAATGAAACTGAGGCCACACAAGAACATGAATGAATATAAAGGATATAAAGTCTAATGTAGAAAATAAAATCTTGCATGGAGGTAATTAGCTGATTAATATGACAGATGTCAGTAAATTTTTGTTGATTAGAACGAGATATGATGCATCTAGGCTTGTACCAAAGGATCTACTGGGATCCTCTGTGCTCTTGCCTGCTTCAAGTAGTCTCATTACTATAATCCCTTCCTGTGGGGATACCTACTGTGGTGGTTTGAAAGAAAACGGCCCCTAAATGGAGTGGCACTCTTGTTGGAATAGGTATGGTCTTGTTGATGGAAGTGTGTCATTGTGGGGGTGGACTTTGAGGTCTCATCTATGCACAAGCCACACCCGGTGTTTGAGACCACTTCCCGTTTCCTGCATTTCAAGATGTAGGACTCTCAGCTCCAGCACCACATCTGCCTGCATGCCATGTCCCACCATGATGATAATGGACTAAACCTCTGAACTATAAGTGAGCCACCACAACTAAATGTTTTCCTTTATAAGAGTTGCCATGGTCGTGGTGTCTCTTCACAGCAATAGAAACCCTAACTAAGACACTTACCCTCCTCCTACTACCGCCCAAAAGAAATACAAACCAAGGTTCAAGTCCATGAAAGTTTACTCTGGGGAACCAGTGAGATTGTTGGGCTTACTTAAAAGAGCAATGAGTGGAGGGCTATGGCAGGAGCACTGTTGACTTAGAAGCAGCCATCCTGGAAGATCTGTACCTAGCATGAATGGTGGCTTAACCACAGCTGTGTGAATGGAGCCCCCATCCTTCCCCATGTGTACCCCGTAGCAGTTAGCCTTTCCCAGAGATCCTGAAGCCACATGCAGTTAAGGCAGAATTGCATGCAACTCATTGGGAGGGGCAGTTGTACATGCACGTGGGATCTGTTACCTTCAACAGCCCCTCCATCCAAGAGTGAATATCACTAGTCAATTAAACCCAGATGAACTACTGAAGATGGTGGCAGTTTGGCTCAGAAGAGAGTCCCATACAACAAGCCTAAGTGAAAATCATGTGTTTGGGATCGTGTGAACAAAATATCTAGATACTTTCAAATTCTTCTTTTATAGGACAGTTCAAAATAACTACCGCATGCTTGGACTATGAGCAGAGTCCAGCCTGGTTCAACTTCTCAATTGTGGGGATTGCTCCAAATAACTTGCTCTTTGCATTCTGTAGTTGTCAGAGAGTGAACCCCAGACCTTGAACATACTGGGCATGCACCTACTCTGAGCTACATTCCCAATTGATAATATCCATATTTCAAGGCACCAAAATATTAGCTTCTCTCCTCATCCCTAACAGTTGATTCTGCAAGACACATGGCTCAGATGGGATGGCAAGGGCAGGAGGCACCGGCTACAATTGGGTATTATTGTTCTCTAAATTGCCCTCCTCTTCTGGCTTCTGCTCCCTGCCTCTTTTCTGGTCATATTACAGACCCCATCTTCCTGGTCAGAATTATTATGAGAGAAGCTTACCCAAAACTAAATGTGGTAATGATAGGGCCCAACTTACTGGCTCTTCCCATTGCATTTGACATGTACTGAGGTACTCAGAACTCCTCCTGTGGAAATTCTGAACTTGAATTCACAGAGACAGACAAATTCACTTCCTCTTCTCTCAGAGCCCCATTTCATAATCCAGTAGCCAAGATGCAGAATCAGCCTAGTTGCCCATCAACTGATGAGTAGATGAAAAGACATTATACACATATATAACATTATATATATAATGGAATATTGTTTAGTCATAAAAAGAATGAAATTATATCATTTACAAGAAATTTGGTGGAACTGACAATTATCATGCTAAGTGAAATATGCCAGACTCAGAAAGACAAATACGCAGAATATAGTTTTTTTTTTTTTTAAAAAAAAGAAAGCATGAAGGCAGAAGGGGAACTATTTGGGTGAGGGGTCAACAGAGAGGGACAGGGAAAGATGATGGGAGGTAAATATGGTCAAAGGACAATGTACATGTATGAACATATAATGATGACAACTATTATTTTGTACAATTAGTATTCACTAAAAAAAAACCAAAACAGTGAAGGTGTGAATCTTGACATTTAGGTAGAGACCAGGTCAGAGGGAGACCATCATACAAACCAGTTTCTAATTTTGTCTGTGCCAAGCCACAGAAATTCAAGATAGTCCATCTGCCTAAACAGCTAAGTGTCTGTTTCCTGTGAGTAAAAGAACTCTGCACAGAAGAAGAAAGTGAGCAATGAAGAGGAGATCTCACTGCATGGGAGGAAGACAGGCTAAGTGTTTCTCAACCTGTGGGTCATGACCCTTTTGGGTCAAATGACCCTTTCACAGGGGTCACATATCAGATACCCTATATATCTGATATTTACATTATAATTCACAACAGCAGAAACATTACAGTTATGAAGTAGCAATGAAAATGACTCTATGGTTGGGGGTCACTGTAACACGAGGAACTATATTAAAGGGTCGAAGCATTAAGAAGAAACACTGGTCTAAGGGATTGTGAGGTCGACACTGGATGAGGAGGGATGTGAATGCCAGGCAATGGGAGTTACTGAGGCTTTAGGAACGGACGTGGCAAGGGGAGCAGTCTCTTAGGACATGCAGGTGTACGGGAGGTGAGCACCTCTGCTGTATCACGGCAGGTGGAGGCTGGAGGCAGGAGGACCACTTGGAAGCTTTTCGAGTGAGGCTGAGCAGATTCAATTCTTTCCACTTTCACTAAAGCCTCTCAGAGTCACCAAAGGCTTCCTCCACCTTTGGAATTCCACTTGGCAATGGCCTCATTAGGGAAAAGCTCTATCGACAGTCACATCAATAACTAGATGTGTAATTAACTTTGTTTCCTTTCCCCCAGGGGGTGGCAGTGGGAAAGGCTGAGAATATAAACTCTCAATCTCAGAGTGGAAGCTTTTAGGGATGTGTCTTCCTCCAGTGGGTGCCACGCTGACAGTGTGGCTAAATGAGGCTTAATTTGACAATCCCAACAATCCATTGTTAATGACATGCCATGGTTATAATTTGCATTTGATAGATCCAATTTTTTGTTTCTGCTGTTGGCTTTCCCCTAGCTCTCTCCTCTGGGTTCCTGCACCCCTGTGTTCTTTGAAAAGCAAGTTTTCTTTTCAATACCACAAATACCATCTCTGCTATTGGGACACAACAGTTAAATAATGTGAAACCGCACCGATGCCAGTGAAATAAAAGTGAGTTTTACAGAAGCGAGTTCCTTCCCTGAACATAATAACAGTAAATTTCCAGGGTCCTGTAGTGTAATATCCATTAGATTTATTATGTTGCAAGTCCTGGTCCCACTGGCTCAGCCTGAGGGTAAGTATATTACATTTCATCACAGTTTCATTTTCTCCTACAGATGAGAAATGGGAATGCGATTGCAGTTATGTAGCATGCATGTGTTAAATCTGATCTCTAATAAAATCAAACACATCACAACTCAAAGCACTTGAGCAGTGTCGGCAAAATGAAACACCATCTGTCATCATGTAGAGAGTGCCTTATTAGAACACAAAATCAAACCGCTCAGTGTGAACATTGTTACTTAATAAATGGGTAAATGAAAACTGATAATTATGATCTTATTTATTTTAAATGATTACTTAAAGCCACCAAAAGCACAACATAATTTGTCAATTAGACACTCTGGACCCCGTAAAGGTACACAGAGCAAATACCTCTGAGTAAAAAGATTAAACAGACTTAGAGAGAAACAAAGGGGGATGGATGGAGAGGAACTCTCTAGAACTACCCAGCAGAAGTACACACGAGGAAGAGGAAGGGCTCAAGAGGCTGTGATCAGTTCTGGTTAGAGGACTGCAGCGGTAACACTAGAGTCACCAAAGCATTTGGTGGAAAAACATCAACATTTTCCAGGGTGCAGCAGACACAGGGACACACGGATGGCTTCAACGAGAGCTAGTGGCATTGCCAAGGTCCCCAAGAGGCGGAGCTGAAGCTTTTCACTCGTTTCCAGCTGCTGGGGGCAGGAGATGTCTGCTCGAGTGGATCTTTTATTTGACTAGAGCACGGTTAAGTTCGAGTAAATTAAATCACTTCTGAAGATAGAAATTAAGTCCAGAGAAAGCACCCACACAGTCTGGGGGAGGACAGGGCAAGGATCAAAGAGAAGCTAAGGGTGGTGACCATTGGCAACCAACCACAATATGGAGGGAGCTCTGCTCTTTGTTCCCTGCACAGAGCACGCCTGCAGTCACAGCACCGTGGAGACTGAGGCAGGAGGATTTCAAGTTCAAGGCCAGCCTGGGCTACATATGGAGGCCTTGTCAAAGAAAGACGGATATGAAGATGAGGAGGGGGAAGGAAAAAAAGGGAGGGAAGAAAGAAGGAAAAGAGGAGAGAAGTCACCTAACTTCTCACTGATTGGAGACAGCACTAGGGTCTCTTCCCAATGCTTTTAGGTTTGATCTTGTTTATCTGCCCTGATGAGATCACAGCCATTCCTGGGAACCTACTGGACTTCCTCGGAGTCTGCAAGCCCAGGATGTGGAGATACTTTCTGTCCTCCTGATAACCAGTCTGATATCAGTGTCTACACAGTCTGGTGTGAGTGTCTACACAGGTATTAAGCATTCTGAAGTCTTCCTTTGGCTTGACATCCAGTTTTTCAAGGTCTTGGGAAAACTCCTTTTGTCTCCAAGAAACAAAAAAGGGGGTTTATAGACCTCCTCAGAGTCGTAGGCTTCCCCTAGGATTTTCACACCATATATTATATGGCCACGAATGAAATCAAATTTGGAAAACTATGCCGTGCACTGTCGCCTTGCCATACCCTTCCCCAGCACTTTAGAGGATGCTTTTGTTACCAGTGGTCAGGGGCAGGGCTGCGGGCAGGTGTTTCTGGATTCTTCACCTCTTATTCAAGGAATTGACATAAAAACCAGGGAGATTGCAACGTGGCAAGAAAACTTTATTTAAAGCAAATCAATAGAAGAGATCAGAATATGCCACAAGAGAGCAGCAGGCCACAAGACTGATGATAGCAAAGGCCCCAAGCTCCAGCCTGGACTATTTTCGTGGACTCTAAGGGAAGGAGATACTGGTTACTAAGGGGTAAAGTTTTAGTGGTCCTCTATTTTGATTGACAGATTAGGTCATATAATCATTTTTCCTTCTGTGTATGTCCTTTCCCATGATGCATTTAATTTTAATCATCTACATTCCCAATTATGCATACGCATAACATGGTAAATAGTGGATTCTCCCCAAAAACCCACTTGAAGGACATAGTTTGCCTTACTGTTTATGCAAAACCAGTTCAGGCCAGCTCAATCTTTCTATTCTTCATGCCCAGATACATTAGGAATATATTTTAATAGAAACTGTCTAAATTTGAATGGCATTAAGAGAGGAGAAACTCTTCCATTGTCCAAACAGGAAAGCATGTGTAACTGATGCAGATTGGGTGGTCCCTAGGTTGCTAACAGGTTGCTAGACACATTGTTCAGAGAGAGAGAGAGATGGTGCACATGCCATGTACAGGAGAAGAAGCTAGGCTGAAGAGTGCATTATCAGAAAAGAGGGTGTGCATAACCCAAATCAGGTTGAGTCCCAGGTCACTGGCTATTCACTCTGCTTGCAGCCTCAGTTCCATGCAGTGTGTATCCTAACTTCAATCTCATGTAATTACATCTAACTTCATTACATGCACATACTTAGAGAGCGCTTACTATATTTAAATCAATGAAGTTGATATTTTCACGTAATTTAAAATACATTCACAGAAGGAAAATTTGTAGCAAGGATGGGAATTTGTGTAATAGAGGTAATTGCCATACAAATCTGGGTGGCAGCCTGAAGGTAAGGCACAGCAGATCCAGTAGAGAGGGAGGGGAAAGGCTGAAAGAGATGGTGCCTGGGATGTGCTTTGAAGGACTTCAAGAGGCAAAGACGCTGAGACAGAAGAAGTGGGCAGAAGGATCCTGTGACAGCCTTGGGACATAAGGAAGGACTTGACTGGGTTTGTCTTGGGTCCCTTGCAGAGACTTCCAAAGCCTCTTAGGGTTTCTTCAAGTGAAAAATGTCTCTGCCATGCAATGAGGTGACTGATGGGCCTCCAGATCACTTCAAGATGGGGTGGTCACCAGACAGACCAAGTACAGGACTCAAAGTTTGGAGCTTTGGAACAGTGAGGAACTCCAGATCTCCAGGGGACAGGAAAACCTGGAGGCTGACTTCAATCACATGGTCAATGATGTAACCAATTGTGACTGTCAGAGAACTCACCAACAACTCTGGACGTGGTACCAGGATGGAACTTTCTGGAAGCCGAATGCACAGATGTGCCTAGGAAAAGATGTACCCTTGACTCCAATAGGGAGGGGATATGGAGGCTTTATACTTCCTACTGGATATCATACTCTGTATATCTTTTGTAATAAAGCTATAATCATATGTGTGATACTGAGTTCTATAAGTCCTTTTAGTGAATTATTGAATGGAGTGTTAGAAGAACCCTTGGATTTAATCAAGCTAACCAGTAGGGTGGTTGTCCTCAGAGCTCATCAGCAGCCAGCACCCAAAATGAGATCAGTCATATAAAGAACTTTGCCCTTAACTTGTGCATATGACCCTCAGTGGGCTGACCTACAAAGGTGACCTATTAAAAGTATGTAGGGTGGGGCTTTTTTAGCAAGAGACTTGGAAACAACAGAAGGGTTCAACAAGGGAGGCCTTCTCTGTTCTCTGTTGCTAGTCTTGAAGATGAGGAAGGCCACGTAGCTAGGAACACAGTGGTTGGGGAACACTTACAGGAAATGGGGCTTTCCATCCTGCAGCCCCAGGAACTAAATTCTGTCCTCCCCGATGATCACATTCAGGAATAAACCTCTAGTTCAAGCCGAGAGCATGCCTGGCACCTTCAGTTCAGGCTCGTGACACCCTGAGCTGAGAAACAAGCCACACCACACCCTGAAAACCTACAGAGCTAGGAGATAATAATGGAGTTTGCTTCAAGTCTCTAACAGGGCTAATTTATTCCACTATAAATAAGTAAGGTCCTGGGATGAGTGTGTAAGGAAGCAAGCTGTCATTCTTGGTAGCCGAATTACTTCCTCTGCCCAGATTCCTAATTATCTGACCTTCAAAACCCAGGTTAACTCCATCCTGAGGTCATCATGGAAGCAGCCATGTTTAGGACTTATGTCCTGCCCCAGATACAGCTGATTAGTTCTGAAGATCTAAATGTGCTAGCCAACCAGAGCCCTTCTCTGGAACTTTCGGTTTCAGGTTCAAAATGTGGCCAGCCCAAGAGAACGGAAAAATTAAAACTGTTCTCCACAAGGAGATGTTTCTGCTGTGAGAAGAAGGGGCGAATCCATGCCCAGAAAATGACAGCAGCCTTGCACCATGTTGGGGCTCTGTTCTCAGGCTTCTTAGGCCCAGATGTGATGTGCCTGTGAGTTGTTGAGGGACACTCAAGTGTCATTTTATCTTAAATTCCTTCTTCACTTAAGCCCCGTCCAGCTGGACTTCCATCCCAGCACAGCAGTAATCATCACGATTCATAGTCTCCCGATGTCTGTTAGGACAAGACTAAATCCTGCCTGCTGGAGATCAGTGTCTTGTCTCCGTGGGACATTTCATAAAGTTCTCCACAGACAGCATGTCGGATGCCCTGACAACAGTTTAAACAAGGCATTTATTTTTGTCTTGAGATCTTGACTACACAAGGTGCTAAAGTCAGGCTTATTTTATTAATTTAGCAAATAACCTGTTTTTGCTAAATTAAACTTTTTAAAAAATCAGTTCATTGCACCAGTGTTTCAAAACACTGTCCTCTCAAAGCCAGCAATGCTGGTCACCTGCAAGAGACCACATCCATTAAGTTCTTTCATGGATGGGGAAGACCTGGCTAAGGCCGACTTGGGTGGAATCATATCTTTGGTCTTTTGCTGGAGCCTTGTCTGAGAGAGTAGATGTTTGTCCATCTCCCCAGGAAGTGCTCACACAAAAACTCACCATTGTAGGAAAAAAAAACCCAAAACAACAACAACCAAAAGAAGCCTACCTCAAACAGGATATTGAAATAAAAGATCCACAGCTCCCCTGGGTGAAAGACAGAGCAACATAAGCTTGGGGGCTGTTCTCTTTCTGTACCTCCCTCCACAATCATACACACGGAAGAAGACCATTTCTGGGTGATCTCCCATCAGGGCATGAGCCAACACCCTCAGTTCCTGTGTGATGATGTCTTCCAGAGTCAGCGCTCTGGAGAAACAGAGGCCCCTCTTCTTCACATCAAAGCCAAACAGAAGTAGAACAAGAACCAAAGCATGAGTGTCAGGGCAGCAAGGGAGCAGAGGAGAGACGGAAGCTCAAGGACATGCAAGTCCAGCCTGAGCAGCTCCCTCTGCGCCCCAGCACGGCCCTCAGAGTCTGCTCCCCTCCCAGGGCTGCTCCCCTCCCAGGGCTGCTCTCCTCCCAGGGCTGTTCTCCTCCAGGCTAGCTCTCTCCACATGGCACTGTGCTAGGACATGGCTTTAGGTCCCCCAGGGCTTCACGTGCTGAAAGTTAACCCCACTGTGAAGTGTTAGGAGGGTAGGAACTTTATCTGAGTGTAGTATTTATAGATGAACCCCTTGTGATTGGGATAACGTCATTACGGCAGGTTAGATTGAACTTGCATGGTTTTATAAAAGGAAAGAATACACATGCATGCATGCACATGTGTATACACACACACACACACACACACACACACACACACACACACACACCTTCACTCACACACTCATACTTTCCTGAGATGCCCTAAACTCTGCCTGCAAGAAAGCTGTGAGCTAACTCAATGTCTTTTCTTTTTAACTTAGCCTGTGATATTGTGTTCATAGCAACAGAACTAATGAAAACTACACACGATCCGCATCATTATCCTCAGAGCTCTGGATCTGACAGAGGTTCTCCTTATGTCTGCTGTTGCACAGAAGCACACAGACACTGGTTTGTATCCCTTGTCCACTATCTGATTGTGTATAGACGAACATCAATGGTAACAGTAAAGATGTCGATGTTCGCGAATTCTCTGCACCCTGCTCCTCCTCCTATAGGACTCTCCTATCTCTTCTTATTTCCTGCCGCCCCTTACTTTCCCCATATGTTATTCTACTTTCCAAGAAAGTTGATCTCACCGTAATTCCCTGTGCCCACTGGTTTTCTGGGTGAATTAAGCCAAAGAGAGACAGCAGCAGGAGACCTAGTATGAAGCAGGGGTGAGAAAGGGGTGTTCCCCTCCTGCTCTGCCTTGGGCCCTGTCTCTAGAGCGAATCTTCCCTGTGGCTTCAGTTTCTCCCACACATGATCTACTTTGGCTTCTGTTTCTACCAGATACACCTGGCTCCTTCCTCCCTGTGACCCTTCAGTGAGTGATGGGAGCCACATCCTGCTGCTGTTAAGTTCAGAGTGACTTCACCACCCTGACCTGTGCAACCAATTCTTCATTTTAAATTACTTCTGTTTAAGGATTCAGAGTGACTTCAGTGTTCCTCTGCAACACCATCTTCAATTACAACGCTGAGCAAGAGTTAGACCTGGCCAATCACAATGCAATGTCACCTTCCTGTGACCACCATGATTGGTAAGATTTCCACACAGCCTGATCACAGCCTTCCATAACTGAGAAATAAATAGGGTATCAAACAGGGTGTGTGTGTGTGTGTGTGTGTGTGTGTGTGTGTGTTGGAAAGAGAGGTATCTGTGAGATGCAAGCCTGCATCTACTGCACCCATCTGACAACCATCCTCCCTCCTCATGGAAAGAGCATCTTAGAGAAGGTCAACACAGATGATGTCAGAGTTCAGAGAGCCAGAGTAAACCTGGGTCTTGATAATATCTAGAGATGGACACCTTCAGGTCCTTGAGTCTGAGGACAAAAGAAACTATGCAAAATGGGGTGGGCTACACCTCTCTCTGCCTATCTGTCTACATACATCACTCACCTATTTACCTCTACCAGGCACATCATGATGTGACATCCTTTTACTTCGTGACAAAGCTTAAAGCTCATATTCAAAAGGATACAAAAAGAAATCTAAAAAAAAGGAAAGAATCTTCCAATGATTTAAGTTTACAGCATTGTATTGGGACCATTGCAGCTGTCCTTGACTGCATGTGGCCCCCAGGCTGCAAGTCGGACATGCCTACATCCTTTTAAGAGTTGAAAGCCTACTCAAGTCTGAACCTGGGTACTGAAATGACGTGGTTTGGGCAGGTACCCCCCTGCCCACACTTCTCCTGGCTCTTTTAGACTTGGTTTGATTTCTGTGCCCAACTCTGAACCCCGGGTACTAAGGACATAGAATATTTCAATACCTTCCTTGATCATGAACCTGCCTTCTGCGGGGTGGAAGTAGAGGGGTCAGCCCTACACGATCTAGATAGAAAGCAGGAAGAAATGGTTCCCAAGAGAATGAAAAGGGAATTATACTAATGACACCCTGACTCACTCTAACTCTTTCACTTTTGAGACAGAGAAACTGAACGCTGGAGATGGGACATGGCTTGGCCCAGACCACACAGCTCACACCACTTATCTAAGTCTAGTGTTTCAGTAGCTAGAGATCTTTTTAGCAATTGACAATTCACCTGAACTTCAAAAAACTCCCAGAATGTCCTGGAACCTTCTTGGCTCACAGTTCCCTTGGAGCCTCTTTTCCTCAGTGGGGCCTCTGGACTGAAGAAAACATAGCTGTTCTGTTTAGATAGACGTTAGGCCCATAGCTGGTCCTCTCAATGCTATCTGACCAACAGCCCTGGAGACCCTTGTTCACAGACAAGGGACAGCACTGCTACCTCCAGTCCCAAAGGGTCAGGGCAACCACCTCTGGCCTCTTCCCGAAGATGGTACCAAGATGTCCGCAGCTCCTAAGGAACAGTTAGTTACTAATGTTTATTTTGGTTCCGATGTTTGCCTCTCCCTGATTGGCTTTCTATTTCATTTTGCAGCTCTGACCTATAATCTCATTACAAGCAAAGCAGCCGCGTTATAAATTCCTCCAGAAGCTGGAACGAAAGCCCATTTAAGATTAGATTTTTCCTCTAAAATATAAGCTGATGCTGCTTATGTGCCCTTCTTCCTATCCAGTGAACTGGCTGTGGCACCTTCTTGCTTGTGCTATGCTGGATGAATGCACCTCACTTTTTTCCTAGTTGTTAAAAAATAAATGGGACAGACACCAAGTTTTCTATCAACCACTAAATTTCCCCACGCTTTCCAAATTTAACCCAGATTATCAATGTTTACCTCCAGTAAAGACATACAGAGAGTGGCTACAGTTGGCTTCATTGGACAAAGGTCACTATAAGAAGATACCCCGCCGGGCGTTGGTGGTGCACGCCTTTAATCCCAGCACTCGGGAGGCAGAGGCAGGCGGATCTCCGTGAGTTCGAGGCCAGCCTGGTCTCCAAAGCGAGTTCCAGGAAAGGTGCAAAGCTACACAGAGAAACCCTGTCTTGAAAAACCAAAAAAAAAAAAAAAAAAAAAAAAAAAAAAAAAAAAAAAAAAAAAAAGAAGATACCCCAAAGTTTCTTCACTTTAAAAGCTGATTTCCTTGCTTTACTAGAAAAGCTCACTGGCATGGCCTTTCCTGTCGTTTTTACTGTAGCTGCTCTAGGGATGGAGTTCTGAGCCTCGCATAAACCAGGCAAGTGTTCTGCTACTGTTGTCCTTCCCTGATTCATTGTCTCAGTTGACAGTGTGCTTGAGTGATGGGACCCCAATCAGGAACTAGCACAAGACACAAAGGAAACTCTTCAGGCACACCCCACCCAGTCCAGATTCTACCGAGTTCCACACAGCAACTTCTCTTCCTGAATCTCAGTATACTCATCTGACAAGTGGGCACAGAAAAAACATTCTCTCTGTTGACTCCTCAGGATTATGAAGAATGCCCCAATACCAGTTTCTGGAACACTCCCACCTCCCTTTGCTTTCTCCAGAGTCAGGGCTGTAATTAGGGTCTTCAGGTTTTCCTCTAACTCTCTGGCCTTGACTGGTTTAATTTAGACCCTGAGCATTAGTTTAACAAAGTGCTTTCATGTTTATTATATTGGATTAGCAAATTATAAGCTATCATGTGAGACTTCAGAGAACACCCGGGCAAATGGTCCGCACACGGGGAAGCATCATGTACTCACCATATGGGCTTCATTTATTACAGCTTTGGACCCGGAGCTTGGGGAGAGCCGACCTCTTTACAGGGAGACTCCTGAGGATTGGTTGCTAGGAAGCTACAAAAGCTAGTGTTTTTAATGAGATTTAAAGTATCATAAATTATATATTATTTTCTGCACTTAGGACATTCATAGCTCTTTGGTTTGTTTTGTGTTTCATTTTGCATAGGTGACATATAGTCCCTTTATATACAAAATGCCTGGCACAGGAATTCCCTTAGAAGTCAGAGCAGAATTACATTTCTAAATTTCTTTTTCCTTCCTTAAAAATAAGTTTAGCCTTGCTTTGTCTCTTCCTGTGTGTCCAAAGTAGGCAATAGCTAAGAATTTATTTTCTCAAAAAAAAAATTAATAGTACCCTTTCCTAACAATAATGACTCCAGTGAGTACTATGTGTTGAGTCTGGAGCTGCCATTAATAAGAATTCTCATAATTCCATTTTTGATGAGTTAATGTGCTTCTGCAGCTTAATTCCACAGATAATTACAGAGGCAGGATTGAAGAGACTGCTTAGTCACTGCCTTTTCTCATCTCCCTTCAGTTTTCAACATTAAGTACAGAGGCACCCATTCCACAAAAGAAATTCAAAATCTATTTGGTTTAACTGTCCATCTTTAAGGAGGCCAGTCATTATGCAAATGAGATGCCTGCAATTGGCTGGTGGAGGCACTGGCTATTTGCATAAGAAAACACAGCTCTCCACTCCAAGGGCCAGGGCATGCTTCTGCTCCATGTGGCCACCAATAAGACAAAAGAAGGTGGTTTTCTGTTAAGAAATTATTTATGAAAAGGAACTTTAAAGTCTTTGGAAAACAATGGGCTCTGGACATGGCTGGCTTTTTGGCATCCCTTTAAGACTCTTCTTGAACTGCACTTTTCACTTGGCGCATTAAGTATGTTTTGGAGACACCGGGTAACCTCTGGAACTTATTGACTGTTGCATTTAATAAGCTCCACATTTCACTGTTAACAAATTAAGGGTTTTAATGAGGTGCAACTGATCAACTCTAAAAAATGTTTTATGAACATTTATAAGTGGAGATGTGGGGGATCTGGAGGCAACATTGGGTGCGAGCTTATGGCTGGCTGGCATGCACGCAGGCCTGGGGAGGACTGGCCTTCTCAAGATACCTTCCATAACACCAGACCTCTTGTCTAAGGGCATCCTGTTGCTGACCTTCTAAATAAGAGCTGTCAGTTGCAGGTTTCCAGTCTCTCTGGCTGGTGGTACCTCCCCTGGCTCCTCGTAGACCAGTCAGAAATCCAGGCCTTACTTAGCATCTGTGTCCCATACTCCTACTGTTCACCTCAAAAAAAAAAAAAAGTCTTTTCCAATTGCATACTGCTTCAGTGGTACACAGTGTAGCAGACAGGTCAACTTAGGAATTGTGTCCTTTAGCTTTAGTGTCAGAGTAGAAGGATGTCACAGAGAGGCTAGGACAAGTGGCCAAATGGAAAATAAAGAAACTTGGTGGCAGATTCAAAAGAGCACCAGAAATAGAAGGAAAAAATCATAACCAGACAGACAGAGATTTGTACATATGTATATATACATGTGTGTGTGTATGTATGTATGTATATATGTATGTATCATGTACCTGAATCATAGTAGCTACACCTGCAAAATACATTGCTTGCTGTTTCTTCTGCATTTTCTACAATTACCATGCACTGCAAAGTTTGGGTATTTTAGTGTTGTTGTTTCATTTCCTGCTTTAGGATTCATGCAGGTGTGACTGGCTACATGAGCCTGGATACCCAGGATTCCACCCCATTTGGACTTTGGTGTCCTGCTCATAAATGAGAAGGCTGACTGTGAATCTTTTCTTCAGCTCCTGTGTTGAGTCATCTATGGATATCTGATTCATCCTGGGGATAAAATAAGAAAAAGTAATCATAAGGACACAAAAGTTGAAGGAGCTTTCATCCTGATGCTCGGCAGTACTAAAGCAGTGAAGTGCTCAGAGATCTTCCAAAATGTCCTCATGCGAGGATTATTTGAAAGAAACATCCTGCTGTGGGGGACGGGGTGGGGGGTGGGGTGGGGAGGCTCTCATCTATTTCAATGCCTTAGATAAAGATTGAGAAGTTCCAGTAGGAAGGAGACAGAGCAAGACTTAGAACTTCCATATCTCAGGTCTCTCTAGACCAGTGGTTCTCAACCTTCCTAATGCTGCAACCCCTTAATATAGTCCTTCATGTGGTGGTGATCCCCAACCATAAAATTATTCCACTGCTACTTTATAACTGCAATTTTTGCTAGTGTTATGAATTGCTAGTGTAACATAAATATCTAATACACAGGGTATCTGATATGCAACACCTGGGGGGTTGCAACCCACGGGTTGAGAACCACTCATCTGGACTCTAGAGAATTTACCACCACATGAGGCACTATCTTTAATTTGAAGTAGTTTCCTGCTTGACCTTTAAATCAGATGACCATTCATTGCAATTTGCCTGCAATCATTCAGGTTTACTCCCATTGTCTAATTATCATAGCATCTCTTTTGCTCTTGAACATGTCCCAAACTCAACAGTAACCCTTATTGTCACATTATTGACCCCTGAGCCTGGTATTTGCCCTCTCTCAGCCTCACAGCATTCCAGCTTATGATGCAGCTTGGCCTCTGTCTCCACTAGAGAGAGGACCGACCCTAAGGTTCACTCACGGGTTGACCTTGTCTCTGATTCTCACTCTGGAGAATCATAGTCACTCATAGTCTGGAGACAGAACTGGGGTTTGCCCTTTCAGCCCAGGAGCTGAACTCTTCAAGAAATCACCATGCAGAGAAAGACTAGGCCTGCAGAGCAGGAGCCCACTGTGACCACAAAGCATAACAGCCTCTCTCTTGCTGAAGGAAGAACACCACATGCAAAACACGCTCCCCACCAGGCAGCCTTCCTTCGTCCATTTGTTTGACAACTATTACGTGCCAGCTCACGTGCTACTAGCCAGTCTGTGAGCAGTTCACAGACTAGTTGTGGGATGGGGGTGGGGAGTGGGGTGGGGAGTGTGTGTGTGTGTGTGTGTGTGTGTGTGTGTGTGTGTGCAAGCTTTACATACTGCCAGCTTATTCTGTCATTTTTAATCTCTTCCTGACAGTATATTATATAGTAAGGACCCAAAAAGGTTTTTTGACTGCATGCCTATATGATGTCGTGCATCTGTTAATTTCTGTCCCCTGGAGGCCCCTGTGTACCGGCCTCTTGTTTCTCCAAATCCTGAGCTATATCATAGCACCAGCCAGAACTTGTAGCTATCAAGAGCCCAGGTCTAGAGACAGAGATCCTGAGTTTCAGTCTGACTCTTCCATTTACAGCAATGTACTTGGATCCTTTGTGTTTCCACTTCCTCTTGAAAAATAGAGATAATAATAGCAGCCACCTCGTGGGGTCAAGATACACGAAGCCACCTGTCTTAGTTTCTTTCCTGTTCCTGCAAAAGAACACTTTGACAAAAGCACCTAAGGTGTGTGATGCGTGGTTTGAACTGTCAACTTGACACAACCCAGAACCAGAACCATCTGAGAAGAGAATTTCAGCAAGGGATTGTCTACATTGGGGGCATGTAGTGGTATTGCTCCACTGATGACCTTGGGCTCTAGGGCCCAAAGGAGGCGGTGCTTCCTGACGTTGTACGTGACCTCTTATAAGGAGTTGGAGAAGGGTCACATGCCCCTTCTCTCTGCTCCTCCCTGCAAGGTGGATTTGCTCCCAGTCAGATCAGAGGACGACTTCGGCTGTGTACTCCATTCTGTATTCGTGAGTGTATTCCCTCAATTTATATCTTAATAAATTCTGTTACCCATTTAATAGACTCAACGTGGATTGATCGTAATAGGAAGATGTCTATGGGGATTGTCTTAAATTAATCAGTGTGAAAAAACCCAGCCCACTGTGGGTGGCACATTTCCTATTCAGGGGGTCCTAAACTGTATAAGAGTAGAAAAACAGGAGCTGGAGAGGTGTCTCAGAAGCTAAAAGCACTCGTTACTCTTACAGAGGACCCAGGTTCCATTCCAACAACCATGCAGCCGCTCACAATTGTCTGTAACTCCAGTTCCAGAGAATTCAACTCCATCTTCCGGCCCCCTCAGGCACTGCATGCACATACACATGTATTGCACACATATTCATGAAGGTAAGACTCTCAGACACATAAAAATAATAAAAAATAATAAAAGCTTTTAAAGAGAGAATGGAGAAATGGAGCTGCACATTTACAAGCAAGTCAACAAGCATGCATTGTCTTGCTGTTCTTGACTGTGGGGGTGATGTGATAATGTGACCAGCTATCTCAAGTTCCTGCACTCCTGCTCTTGTGACTCCCTGGCAGTGATGGGCTAAAACCTGGAACTGTGAATTAAAATAGACCTTTCTCCCTAAGTTGGTTTCTGTCAAGGGATTTTATCATAGTGACAGAAAGAAATCTAGGACAAGAAAGGCCTTATTTCAGACCATAGTGTAAGGTTACAGTGACTTTCAGAAGTCACAGCGACAGGAGCTTGATGCACTGGTCACACGGCATCCACAGTAGAGAAGCAGAGAACAAGAGATGGATGTGTGCTAGTGTTCAGCTCACCTTCTCCATCATATACGGTCCAGAATCACTCTGCCTAGGGAATGGCCCCACACACAGTGGGCAGGTCTTCCCACCTCAATTAAAAGGCCCATCTCCCAGGGTAAGTCTAGATTCTGTCAAATTGACAACTAACGCTAGCCATCATAGCACCTACCTAGTGAACAGTGACAACGTTGTGCTACTCAGTGGTGAATGACAGTCACCCCTCTGGGGAAGTAAAAAGAAGGCCTGGTTTATAGTCTATGTTGATTTCAGTAGTGTAAATGCTTCCACCATCAAAGTAAAGCCAACAGGGGTAGAGGCAGAAAAAGTTAGTGCAGATTGGTTCTTTGGGTGATCGCCATTGACTCACTCCACGGGGCACTGTATGTGAAAGTATTTCTTTAACTTGGCACATGTGAGTTCACACTATTAACCAGACCCTTTTCTGTCTGTGTCCCTACTGTGTTAAAAAGAATGAAAGAATAGTGTAGATAAGTATTGTAAAGTATTCTGCTGACGAGCCAACTGTACTCATCCAATTGAGCCAAGAAATGAGGCAGGTGCCTGGCCCTGTCTGCCATGTGCCATATCATCCGCTTTCTTTAGAATGATGCTCCTGTCATAGCAACCATGATTCTAAAGGATTTATTGCATCCCAGGAACTCTGCCAGGTGCTTTTGGTAAAGATTCCACCGCATCCTTTCAACAACTTTGTAAGATCGGTGTTGTAATCCCTGGGTTATACAGAAGGAACCTGGGACTCCAAGAAGTCAATAAACATTATTATTCTACCACAACAAGAGAAAAAGCCAGGACTCAACCATGGTCATATCCCAAATGAGCACACTTAACTCCATGGCAGACTTGAAGCTTCACTGTCGTTCTCCTAGTAACTGTGGTGTCTTCAAGAACACTCCTCAAGCAGGCAGGTTCAAACACTCTGCAACCTATCAACCTTCCTCAAGCAAGTTACTTGACCTCTCTATGCCTCGGTTTCTTTATCTGTTAAATGGAGATAAGTGTGGAAACTGTTCTAAGTGGTTGCTAAAATGAGTTATTATAGATAACATTAGAAATGGGACTGGAAAAAGCAAGTTTTATACAGGTATTGGTTAAATGAAAATAAAGTTCTTCCAGATGAATCAAGGATTTCCTTGGGCTTCATGATGGCAGTAGCAGCCTATAGACAATAGCCAAGTTGCTCAATTCCCTCTCTGGAAAGACCCCGCGGATGAAACCAAACAACGTGGGGACCGGATGCAGACAAACACCAGGAGCAGGTGCACATCGTGTGTTGATTTCAATTGACCAGCCTCTGAGGGGACAATAACCTGAGAGGAAAAAACAGTTACATTCTCTATGCTGGTTCCTCAAAGGTGGCTGTTAATGCCTCTTAGGGGCAAATGACGGTAGGAAAACTGGGATTTTACCTAGTGACAAATTCATCACTTAAGCTGCCCTCCCTCCACTACGTGTTACTTTTCCTCTACTTGACTATGTAACCCTCCATAAGGTCTCATGTTACTTTATTTTTGGTTACTCTACCAGACTGGGAAATCTGTGAACAAGAGAATAGCGCTATTTACCTCTGGAAGCCATGAAGTCCACAATGGAGGAGCTTCATCTACTTAAAGGCCTTCTGAATGCATTGTGTGCCATAAAGGAAGAAGGGGATGAACTTCCCATGGACTAGGTCCCTCTTGTGATAACAAGTCTTCTCCACCAATCCAGTCATGAGGAACAAGCCACATGAGCTAATCACCTCTTATTGCACTGGGGATTGTTTCCAACACCTGATTTAGAAGGATATGCTCCAACCTTAGTGTCCCTGAGGCACAGATCTTCATAGTGCCCCCACAGATGAGGAGCAAGCACCCCCACTGGAAGGTACAAGTCTTCCACAAATCCAATAACGATATAGACCCAGATGGCTTTCCAAAAGTGTTTGGATGCTTTTCATTCCGTTTTCCCCAAAAGCATTTACCTAAGGATGGTAACAGCAGTGCACCACGGGGGACCCAAACACACCCCAAAGAACCATTCTGCACGAAATGAACAGCACTTCCCAAGCCCTTCCCCACACCCGTGTCATTTACTGTCCACTGCAGCATTGGTGTTCTCCAGTAAGCTCTAGCTCATTAGAGATTTCCTCTGCTAGGGAGAAGGTTACAACAGGATTTAACTACCAACTTGCTAGCAGATTGTGATAGATGATACCACTGGGGTCCAATCACTAGGGCTAGGGTCATAATAACCAATGTAGGGTATGGAATTTGTTTCTAGCCTAATCCGAACAAATCGGTCTCAGAAAGCTGTCCTGAGACTATAAGACGTTGAATAACTATTTGGGGTGGTACTAAGGAATTAGAGTTAACTTTTAGTTATGTTGAGGATGTTGCAGGTCTGCATTTTAAATTTTATTTTCTCTTACAAATACCTACTTCAGGATCTTTGAAGAAACAATGGAAGATCTGCTATCTGCATTGAAGCATTCCATACAGGACCAAGGACTGATGAGACCAAATGTGTGTGTGTGTGTGTGTGTGTGTGTGTGTGTGTGTGTGTGTGTGTGTGTATGATAACTGAGGAATAACTATATGAGGGCATGTTATACTAGTCTCTCTGCTGTGTATATATTTGAAGAATTCTATAATGAAGGTCTTTCCAACTTTCTGAATCAGAAACATAGGCATCCTTCCAATTCGTACTCTTCTTTCCCACTACTGCCCTTCTGTATTGCATGTCATCACCAGAGTTCATCTCTCCTCCATCATCCTCTCCTCTCAAGCTATCAGCACCTCAGTCAGTTCCTCATATCTATAGCAGCCTTCTGCCCACCCCCAGGCTCAAAGCTCCTCCATCTTCTCACAATCATGGACTTCAGATCTGGCCACATCAGTCCCCTGCCTACTGTCCTGCAATGGTTCACCGTGGCCCACCAGTAAGTGTCCTGCCATTAGCCAGGAGCCCTCGTGATCTATCCATCCACCTGCCACTTCATCTGGCCCCATGCACAGGAGATTGTGGGAATGTCAGGGTATTTGTCATCCATTTAGCAATAGCCTATGGGATGCCTAAGACAAGAACTTGATGCTAATGTGGGAGCCCAGTGGCAAGATCACACACTCATAACAGACACAGATAAACAACCTATGGTGACAAATGGTTGGATTCACCTGTCATCCCCTGAGTTTGCTACGTTTGTACTCTTCTATTGTTCTGCACAAGCAGTTGCTTCTGTTAGTATGCCCTTCTACAACCAGCTCCACTCCATCTGCTGGAACGTCTTCACAACCCCCTACCCTTTAGGATTCAGACCACCCATTGCTTCTTTGGGGATCTATCCTTGGGCCTTCTGACTTTGTTTTCCGTCATTTCACCAATGTCTACACTTGGCCCAGGCCAAAGTTGGGATGTAATAAATGGTTATTGAAAGAACAAGTCAATGAATGGGTTAATGAATGGATTTCTACCTTCTTTAAATGGGCTCTGAGTTAGGAGAGGTGAGAGGTAATATCTGAGCATTATTCTGTACCCTGAATCACTTAAGATAATGAAGTACATTTTGTTAACCAAAGCCACTGAGAATGGATATTCACTTAAAATAAAATGTCCCTTATTTCCTGGTCCCAATGCATTTGTGTGATGTACAAAAAGGTATAATCTATTGAGTTAAACAAAGTCATACTGAGCTTTTTTTTTTCTCATTTCAGGATTTCTTAGAACCCCTAAAATTCTGATTTGTATTATGACCCTTAAAGAGTGGACTTTGTGCAATTTCCTGAAACATGTCTGACCAACAGATCATTTTGTCCACAGCACATCTCCACAAATGTCCTAAAGAATATCTTTTTCAGAAACCTTGGTCTACCTGACACCTTGCCAAACTGTTTCCCTGACCTTAAAGCTAGGTACTAAACAGCACTTGCTACAAAGGTCATGCACCAGCCCAAGGATGAAGATGCTCTCTGTTTCTTCCTTCACATCTGCTAAACGATGAACACACAGCGCATGTAGGGTCTGAGTCAGCAGAAAAAGAAATGCTGTAAAAGACCAGGCTGGGAGGCTTCGGTTTCCAGCTCTCTCCCTGTCTGTCTTTATCTCCCAATCTCTACAGTAAAGAAAGAAATGCCTTAGTAATTGAGAAAACAGCATATCAATCAATGCTTGTTAAAACAAACGTACAAAAATGGAAGCCTCTAAGGACCAAAATCAGTAGCAGCTAAGGCGGCTTTGGATATGTGAGAAATGAAATAAGAGTCGACAAGACACCATTGGGGAGAAGGGAGCCTCTTTTTAGCACAATGCTTTACATTGTTTGCTAAAACACAAAGCGTGCAATAAAATACAGGTAGATGTGTGATTTTACACATCTGCGTGAATAGAGACCTTACGCTATCGCGTGAGAACATAAAATTGACAAGGGTTTTCTTTTCAGCCAGCGTCTCTGCAGCTTAGTTGATGACTAATCTTACAGATTAAATCCGATCACTGGATTATTGATATTAATTCTTTCTTTGGGTTGACAGCTGTAGGATGGAAACGTCACAGGAAACTGAAATCGACTGAGCCCAATTAAGCAGGCAGGACCAAAGCCAACGCATACGAGCTGGAGTAATCACGGCTCCCAGTTTTCTTTCTAATTCAGAATATTTTTAAAACCTGAGAAAGTGAGTTTAAAACACTATATTAAGAGCAAGACTGCTTTGTATGATGATATAAGCTGCGCTCCATTGTTTTACACCTAACCTGTCAACAAAGAGGAGATGTTTCCTAAGCTCTCTTAAAGAACAAGGAATGTTCAAGGATGGAGGAGGCTTTACAGTCTTCAGTATTTTAAGCCCTGCTTTTAGGTAAAGCTTTTAGTTAAACAGGGACAAGTCTAAGCTGGCAATTTGCAAACAGGCTCATTTCTGCACCCATTCATTAGAGCGCTGATTAGAATCCTAATGTAGAGACGGGGCGGGGGGCATCTCAAAGTCAACTCAGTTATGGAAATGCTCATAAGTTTAGCAAGCCATTGTTCAAATAGAAACATTTCAGGATTCTAGAAGGCACGGAAGGAGATTTTAAGGGATGGGCAAGCACTCAGCTCTGATCACAACGTTAGTCATAATGAACCGATAACAGCTAAACGCAGAAGTGAAGAGTGTTAAGTATTGATGTGTGGTTGAACTGGCAGCAAGAGTGGTCAGCACGCAGTGACAGAAGACAGTGGCGAGGGGAACTGGGGGCACAGAGAGAAGACAGACATCAAACACACCTGGGA
>CABHPR010150561.1:0-23044 GCA_902168415.1 Peromyscus melanophrys | reverse complement strand
ACCTAACCTCTTATACAAAAAGAACTCCATACTTTGTAAAAGATGTTCTTTATATAACAGAAAACAAGAAAGTGATATTTTAGCACTGATTTGAAGTGAACAAAAAAATCGAATGGAGATTTATGCTTACTTAACTATATGAAGAATTCAGATTTTAAAAGATGCTTTCTAGATTTGATGCCCATTAAAACAAAAGAAAAATTAAAACCTTTTTAGGAATCTTCACTTAACTTTGCTGACGTAAATAATTTCTAGAATCTTTAAGTTGTTTTAAAGGAAAGTAAATATGAGCATAGATGTGTTTCATTGACATACGATTATTTGCTATTCAATTATGATGTAATTGATTATGCTTGGAATGCATGAATTATGCAGTGCTGTGGTAAATCACTCTCACACATATTCACATGCACATGGAATCTGCATAATACAATAGCACTAATATGACAAACTTAGAGGTTGTGTTTGGATTACTATATACTAATTTAATATAATCACAAATTCTCAAGAAAATTACAATTCTTGGGTATATGTTTTAAAATGTAGCAGTCTTATGAATGAGAGTGAATAAGTAAATGTTTAGCAAATACTTATATTTTAAAAGATGATAAACATATTCTATGATAAAAATGCAGTTTGTAATTTGGAAAATTGCTGAGAGAAAAATAAATAAATGATATGAAGCTAAGTACCTTGACAATAAGCAAAATTTTAACCATTATCAATGTAAGTGAACTCTTTACCACCTTTTGTACTTAAATTGATTTTATTATCACCAGAGTTATCTAGGTTTGTGAAAACTGCCATTAACTATATTAGCTAGACATGTACTTGAAATAAATTATATTATTTTTATGAGGACTATATTAAAGCAGTCAAAGTGCCTCTAAGAATTAAGATGAATTTGAAATAACTATACTTGAAATGTGTTTACAAATTCACATAATCTCTTCAACTTCTGAATAATGTCTGATGAAAGACATTATTGACATGGAACACTTGTGACTAAAATATAATTCTGTATTCAATGAGTCAAAATTTACACAACATTTTGGGAATCAAATTAAAACATACCATTAAGGAAAAGTTTTGATAATGATAATAGTATATGAGATACATGTAATATGTGTAATGTATATTATCTATGTAATATGTGTAATGTGTAATATCCAAATCCCTGAGGGAAAAAATGTGAGGAAATCCACTAAGGAAACCAAAACACATGATGTAAATTGAATTGCATTGCAACTGGTATCTGTGACCTTATATTTTGAAATGTCCATTAATAGAGAAAAAGAACTGAATATAACTTTGATACAAATTTGGTTATGGATCAGTGATATCTATTATCTTCAAACCAGCATAATGAGGAGAAATATAAATCACTCATATGAATATTTATGATGAAGTCAACATCTCATTTTTCTATTAAAAACTATTCAAATCTCTTGGATCTATAAGCAATTATTATTTGGAAATGAAGATCAAGCAATTCTGTAAGTTGTCATCTATTTAGGCTATCATCAAATGATCTTATGATAAATAGCATCTTAGAAAAATGTGGAAAGGAAAAGATCAATCATATTAAACATCTGAAAAGTATCATTGTTTAGATCTTTGCCAGATATCTGTGTGTAGAAGCAAGACAGACAGTTTTTGTATGTTTGAATCATGATGCAGGGAATGGAAATCTTGCGCATAAACTAAAGTAATTATTAATGCAATTATGTCTGCTTTGCATGTCACTTTCTTGCCTATTTAGCATTTTGAGCACTACATAAGATGAACAATTTTAGTTTATAAAAGTTACCCTATGTAACTTTAATGACAGCCTGTTTGCTGCTAGATAATTCTCTTTTATTTACAAGCTAATCTTTTATTAACATAGATAATACAACGTGAGTGTTGTAGTGCTAAGATAAAATGAAGGTGCTGTGGATATCTGTATGCTGTGAATGTGTTGCTCTGATTGATTGATAAATAAAATGCTGATTGGCCAGTTGCCAGGCAGGAAGTATACTATAGGCAGGATAAGAGAGAAAAGGAGGCTGGGAAGTGGAAGGCTGAGTCAGGAGACACGGTCAGCTGCCGCAGCCATGAGAAGCAAAATGTGAAGGCAGAACTGGGAAAGGTATGAAGCCATGTGGCTAAACATAAATAAGAATTATGGGTTAATTTAAGTATAAGATCTAGCTAGCAGGAAGCCTGAGCCATTTGGCCAAATAGTTTTAACTAATATAAGCATTTGTGTTTATTTGGATCTAAGTGGCTGCGAGCCAGGTGGTAATAGGAAAACTTCTGTCTACATGAAGGTATAGGTGAAGTTCAAGAGTTGATTTTATCCATATGAGGTGGTAATTCTCTACCTTAAAGTAAATCAGAGTATCAGAAAGGAGAGGTTATGGAACATAAATCTGAAAAGCATTTGTAATATTATAGCTAAATATTATGATTATTCCTGTTTAATTTTAGTTTTAAAAATGCTGAGTTGGTTAGAGGATCCACTATATGGTCATCCTTATTTTATAGAATGCAAGTAAATAGCAGATAATCCAGTGAGCATCAAAGAAAGGTAACTATATACACACCGAAACAAATACAAAGCATAAAACTGATTATTTCTTTAGTCTACACATTGAGTCTGAACTCTGTTAGAAATATTGTTTTAAATGCACTGCAGAAAAATCATTTAGCAATAAGTACTCAAAAGAATAAGTATTTCCCAAGCAAATATCAAAATAAGCAGTTATCTTTTTATACAAATACTCACAACTACAAATATGAAGGCACATTATTATTTTCAAAGTTTCAATCACTAACCATGTAAGAAAGCACACAGCTATGTGTTTGTTAGAAAGCCAAACATAGCAGAAATCTCCCTATAATACACTGTAAATGGAAACAAAAAGGCTACTATCAGCAAAAATAAATACAAATGCAGTATGGCACCATTAACAGTGATGAATCAACTAACATGAAATCATTTTGCAATCACATACCTAAGAAACTTTAACAGTACCTATCAACAAAATAAAGGGTATACTGTATGACACACTGGGCCACACTACAGCTTCCCTGCCAAGATTTTTGTTTTAATTTTTAGTTCTACTTTTAAATTTTGTTTCAGGGGAGAGGTTACAAAGGCAGAGAGTGGAAGCGAGGGGATGGGGAAATGAGTAGGACTGGGATGCATGGTGTGAAATCCATAAAGAATTAATAAAAAGTTAAAAATATAATTGTCAGCACATCAACACTTGGTAAGAATTAATAAAGTTATATAAACAATAGTTTATGTTTTCTAGTATCTTTATGCATTCTAATTGAGATGCTGTTACATAAGATGAACAAAAGAATAATAAATAATCATTTTTGACTAAGTGAAGAGTTGTCCAGTAATGAAAATTAACATTGTAGTGCTACATTGAGATTTATCATTATTGAAATATGCCTAGTCACTGTTTTGTGACCTATTGTCGTTGTCATCAATATCACAATCAAAAGCAGTTTAGGAGAGTAAAGGGTTTATACGGCTCATAGGTTATTGTCCATCATCAATGGAAGCAAAGACAGGAACTAAGGCATGACCCTGAAGGTAGGAACTGAAGCAGAGACTATGGAAGAATGCTGCTTATTGATTTGCTTTCCTTCCCTGTCTCATGCTTAGCCAGCTCTCTTCCACAATCTAGAACAATTTGCCCAGGGACAGCATTGCCCACAATGGGCTGTGTCCTCCCATATCTACCACCACACAAGATTGTACCTGGAAGATATACCCATAAGCCAACTCAATGAAGGCAATTCTTAAATTGAGGTTCCTTTTTGCTGATGTCTCAGTTCCTGGCAAGTTGGCAAATACTAATAAGCACACATGTGCAATATAATACCCCATGGAGGAGTTGCATGGTTCTTGCCCTAAACCTTTACATTTGACATTTATTAAAGACTAGATATAGATAAGAATATCATATCAAATATACACTAAATAATTGGAGAATAAATGAAATTCCTTAGTTATCCCATAGGGTAATCATATTGTTATATACCAATATTTATCAAGAAGACTCATTTGTTAAATAAATAATTTCAAAAACAGATTTCAAAGATGTAAAGACATCAGAGCATCAGTTTTATTAATTTAGTTATCATGCATACAAATTTCAATAGTTTTCCTCATGAAAGCTCTATATGTATGATAATCTTTCTGTTTATTCTGGTTAGAAGTTTGATCTTAAACAAACACCATTAAAGGTTTAGAGCAAAACTTCCATCTTTAAAAACTCATGGAAAGCTTTTGAATAAAATAAATTGAGAGAAACAGTCATATTCTTAAAGCATATAGATGAATATACTGCTTTAGCTCATGCAGAAACCAGCTAGCAATGTTCCAAGAAAGGAATACATGATTTGTCAGCAATGATAACATTTTTACTTTTCCAGTCCCATAAGGGCTTCTACTAAAAGATATACTCACGCTACTACTATGTTTCTTAAACCATTAAAAATGACATTGTGGCCATTTCTATATCCACTTGAAAAGCTCCCCCCCCCATAGGAATTGCAATTTAGATAAACAATATGTTTGGTGGGATGGTATGGCTATTTGTAGTTGTTACCATAGTAATAACTCTCTTCATGCTAAGTTGAAAGATTTAAATGTTTCTAGAAGAACATAATTTTTTAAAATACTTAACTATGAAGAGAAAAAGCAGGGTGAGATCACTAAAGAATGAAATAATTAACACCAGAAACTTATAGTCTTATTTTGTACTCAACTACCTTCTCTAGCCTTTCTTCATTTTACATTTATTTATTATTAATGGGAGTTGAGTTTCTAGAAGTTAATGGAATATTTATTAGACTTTAAATAAGTGAGATTTTATTTTCCATATTTTGATATCTATATGGACTCTCATATTCATTTACATAATCATTCAGCAACTTAAAACATTACTCTCAAATGAAAGTGATCTATAAAATTCTATATTTCCTAATTTATTTATAAATCATTAAACCATTTTTCTAAAATTTATGTATCCTGGAGTTATTTAGAAGACCACTTTGTTCTTCTGTTAACCATTTATTTTACGATTTTCATTACTGACAACAAAGCCTTTATTGTTCTATTGTACGTTTGGTTCAGGACATTTAATCTGTGTTTCCCTTGCCAGACTGTTTTAAGATGCTCCTTCTAATTAAACTATCCTCAAAGGACACAGTGGTCCTCCCATAAACCAAGAAGAAATGTTAACATAATGTTGGATTAATGATGCCAAATTTTGAAAAACAACGTGCATGATGTTTTCCATTTGGAGTGACCAGAGATATTAAACACAAACACACCATTACATACCACTCCTACAAATCCACTATGAAAAGTTAATCATGACTAGACTTATAAGGAAAAAGATAGGAAAACAAAAACAAAAAGTTCACACAGTGATAAAAGACAAGAGAGAAAATATGATTTTTTAAAAATGGTATATGAATGAGATGTATATAAAGCAGTTCCAGATGGTAGAAGCAGTCTATGGGAAAATATTCATATTAACAGCATCATAGTCATATGGAGAGGCAGGAGAGGCAGAGACAAATGAAGAGAAGTAGACATCTGATTCAAGAGTTAAGCTAAAGAAGGTAAATGGAAGACATATTTTTACTTTGAACTAGTTCCAAAAGTAAATGTGGAGCCAGTGTCATTGATTGATTGAGAAAGAAAACAATGCTGTCATATTTTTTCTTTGTACACATACATAAAATATGTATGAAAAAGTAAATTTAGTTTACACAATACTCTTTTTAAAGAAAATAAAGCATCAGATCTCAGAAAAAGTTAGCAATGGCTAATCTTAAACTATACATTAAAACTATTGTTGAGAGAACAATTTTCTTCAAAACATTCAGAAAATTTGAAATAATACTATTATTTTATTAATTACTATATACTCATCACCATTGCCAGGTAAATATATTTTATTTTTCTTGAGTGTATGGTAGAATAATTAGAGTTAAAGATAATAAATTTGAAAATTAAGGTAATAGGCTAAATTACTTATTAATACTGGCACAGGTATTGCCATTATCATCAAAACATTATTTATTTCTTAGCTCAAAATTATTATTTACAAATATGTCAACAAAATATCACTACCCTAATTGTAAAGCTAGTAATTTCTGAAGATTCTTAGTGAAAATCTTAATAAGTTAAAGTAGATTTGGAATTTTAAGTTTTTTTTGATTTTGAACATTTCAAACAAGTCCATAACAGTATGAATAGTTCAAAAGAAAATGCTCATTCATAACAACAAATATTTCCTACTTATCATTAATACAGGATAGTAGTTTCTATACTGCCCATTATTAAGTTCCATGGAGACAATGACTATTTTCAAACCTATTTCTCTCCCTCAAGACATTTGCATTAGATGCTCATTAACTGAATTAAATTTATATCACTGGAATTGTACTAAGGTGTTTATGGTTATTTACTGGTAAAATAAGACAGAATATGTGGTCTTCATAATTTTTTAAATCACATTCATTTGAAATGATAAAAACTGTATATATATATATATACATACCTATACATGTATAAGAAACACAAGAATACCAAATATTCTTGGTAGTACTCTTCATATAATGCAGGTTTCAATGAGATCTCAAAGACAAGGTTAGATTGGATAATGAAATCACTCTTTACCTTATTATATTTAATGAAACCAAACTTATACTTCTTATTTCTAATGTCTTTCTACCATATAAGCGCATACTCCATGATACTCTTCTTAGTTAACCTATAAATATAGAGATCTCTACATGTAGCAATTAAAACATCATACCATTAAACAGTCTTCCAATATATTAAAATGAAGAAACGGGTTTCTTAAAATTGATCACATGTAATTGCCAGCAATGTTGCACAATAAATGAAAATATTTAAATTTCTATGTTTGCATAATTTTAGTTGCTATAGTTTGTGGGTACATGTGTTCATTTTGCAAAAATATGTGAGTGCATGTATTCTATTTTCATATTCTTAGCTCTCTATTAAGGATGAGTTAACATTTCTAGATAAAGTGTTTTGCAACAATTTTATGGAATAAGATTGGCAATGATTGCATTCCATAAGCAAAAGTACAGTGAATATTGAACATTTCAATAATATTTAAGAAAAGTAGCCTGTATGTTATTAGAATAAATTGAAGTCCATGTTTGTCTTCTATGGATGCACTTAGTTGCTAGTTGTACCTGTAAACCAAAAGGCACTTCCAAGATAACTATATTGAAACTTATTTATACTTAAAGCAGATCATTTGATCTATTATGCTATTTATTTATTCATATTTTTGATTTAGTTTCATGAAGCTTGAGATGAATGAATGAAAAGGAAGGCTATTAATTTATTTCGTATTTAGAATTTTTGTCTGTGTGTATGGGAGTATACATGTGTATATGTGTAGGTGTGCTTGTGAATGTAGGTATACACATGTAATGATCCATGTGTGAAAGTCAAAGGAAAATCTCATTCCTCAGATTCCACTTCATTTTGGATAGTGTCACTTGTTTGGCATTGTGCATGCCAAGCTGGCTGACCCTAAAGTTTCCATGGATTCACCTGCTTCCCCCAAGCATCTTATCATAGCAGTAATCCAGCTTTACATGAAGTCTGGGAATTCTAACTCATGTACTTAAACTTGCATGCAAGAACTTTATGCAATGAGCCATAGCTCCTGCACCTAGGATTTTACTATTTTTTTTTATTTTTTAGATTTATTTTATGTGTATGTGTATTTTGCCTGTATGTACATCTGTGCACCATGTTTGTGGTGCCCACAAATGTCAGAAGAAGGCATCATGATCCTCTGGAACTGGAGTTATGAATTGGTGTGAGACACCACATGGGTGCTAGGAACCAAACCTGGGTCCTCTGCAAGAGCAACCGGTGCTCTTAAATGCCGAGCCATCTCTCAAGGCCCTAGTGTTTTATTTTTAAGTTAGAGCTTTTTACATTCAGTTTGTATTTTCAGCTAAAGAAAATATTTGTCAAAACCATGTCTAAACACACATATCTTAATAAAAGCACAAATTTATATCAACTATTTTATAGGATAAGCACAAATGAAATCATAACTTTTATCAGAATTATTGCATAAAACATACATGTGTGATAAAAAATTCAGCATTTTGGATATAAAAATTTTACCCATACATTATCTCATTATCTTCCTGGTTCTGCCTCCCAAGTGCTGGGATTAAAGGCATGCGCCACCACCACCAGGCTTACATTAAGTTTTTGAGCTAAGACTAAAAGAGCATACTTCATTTCATATTTCTACAGCAGAGTGCTGTTATAGCTGCTAGAATGGTAAACAAAAGGAACAATTTGTACCAAACATATTACCTACATTGGTACATTTCCTGTATTACATTGTTATCATTGACCAAATTTGAGTGTTAACCTGTTAACCAGGTTTTTGTGACAAAAATTTTGTTATAATTAAAGAGTTATGTACCAAGTAAGGCTTTTCTTGTTTAAATACAGGCATGTCTTTTTGTTGTTGTTGTGTTTTCCTTTAATAGCTAGTCCATTGCCCCACTCCTTGTGTCAGTGCATTTTTTCTTAGCTATTAAGTGATTCCTTTTGGCATTCATAAAATTAAGCATTGTATATTAAGATGTAGACAATTTGGATTGATTTAATTTTGGTAAGTGGTAATTTTTTTTTACTTCTAAGGTTTTAATAATAAAATTAATATTAAAATATTTTAATAGTCTATTTAAGCACTAAAATAGTTATCATTTATATATCAGATGAACAAGAATAAGAGATCAAAAAGTCTTTACCTGATGGTAATATTTAGTAGTTTCTTATATTTACTTACTAATACTAAATTAAAAATCATTATGTGAAAAAAATGAAAAGATTTATTAATTCATTTGTTTTTCAAAGTCTTGATTTATAAATTACTGAATTGATTGTCTAACATATATAGTTCCATGTGGGACTATTAATAACAAGTGTATTTAATGTAAGTCATTATTGGACTATGAATACTCACCAGGACTGTGATAATTGCAATGAAGTCAAAAGTTACTTGATCTTATTAGTGTTACGTTCTCACTTTAATAAAAACCGACAGCACTAATAAAGATCCATTTATGAGCACAATGAATTTTATGCTGTTGGTTTTCCCCACTGGAGGTGCACTTTGATAATAACCCAGCTTTTAGGGACCTAACAGTCATTAGCATTTAATAGTCCTCTTTTATTTCTGTTCAACAGAGATCAGAAATGTTAATCCACACATCATAGAACTAAAGAATATGAATTCAAATAATCTTAAATCTGAAAGAATAAACGTCTAAGTACACTATTTTATAGTTAATAAATGAGGATGTATTTGTACTGAAACTCGTCTGAGACTCTTGGGGAGCAAATAACATCTATACAGTTTCTAAAAACATTTACACATGCCATTTGTTGTATATTTTGCCTATTATATAATTAATGAAACTATTATACCATTTGGTATTATATGACACATTGAGATACAGTTAAATAAAATTACTTCTTTGACAATAAAAATGAATGTTTAATGTTCATCTCTACAACATATTTTTGATGATTCATATCAATAATTTTAAATCAACATCATTAAACCTTGTGGCAGAAAATAAATTTTGAATTTCAGAGAGCATATTTTACAATAAATGTAATTCTATGGTTATTTGTAGTCATGCAAGTTTAGGTTTCTATCAAGGGGAAAAATGTATATACATAAAAATAAGAGCCTAAATGCTTTACATAAAATAGACTACTCTTTTTGGTTGATGGGAAAAATATAATGCTTTAGAGATGGATATAAACAAGTCTGTGCTTTGATTGGGATGATCAGGGGTAAATTTTGTCTTTATGGTCTTTTATGCACAAAACAACCGTAGTTTAAACATTGTCATTTTCTCTCAAGAGAACCAATCAGCTCACTGTCATTGGGCTGATATAGGAAGTTTACTGCTGGCACATTACAAAAAAAATTGGCAAATCAGAGGCAAAATATATGTTGAAGAAAACATATGTAACTTCATCATACACACTATTTCCCAAGTTTCAAACAGGAAATAGTGTGTCCCTCTGGTTTTTGTCCATATACTGTGTGAGATAGGGTGCCTGGGGGATGTTTCTGTTTGTGAAAACGCTGACTTCTCTGTCAATAAGACCTAGAAAATGCAAAGGGGTTTTAGGAATAAAAGGTATTAGAATTTTAGATCCAGCTTAACGCTTTTTATGGTGTATTGGATATACATAGGTTTTGCATAGATACACACATATAGATGATAGATAGATAGATGATAGATAGATAAATAGATAGATAGATAGATAGATATAGCAGATTTTCAAACAGTTTAGTCTAAGGAGAAATTATATTTGAAAATTAAATTCATGGGAATTCAAATTGCATTATATTGTTTAAAGCAGAGAAAAAAATGTTTCAGCTCTAGATTTTTTTTCTAAAGATGCCTGTATTTATTTATTTTCCTTAAAATTATAATGTTCTATTTAAAATCTTGAAAATTAACCTTACCAATATCATGTAAATGACTCATTTAGTTCTTAAATTGATTATTATAATTAAATTTTTTTAAACAAGCAGAATATTTTCATGCTTTCATCAAACATTCTCTCCATCATCTCTCCTTTCACTCTTCTAGGATTAAATTATGTCCTGGTATCTCAAGTTTATCTGTCAGTCTATTAATCAAGTTTAAGAGTCAAAATGTATATTCCAGCCGGGCGGTGGTGGCTCACGCCTTTAATCCCAGCACTTGGGAGGCAGAGCCAGCCGGATCTCTGTGAGTTCGAGGCCAGCCTGGGCTACCAAGTGAGTTCCAGGAAAGGCGCAAAGCTACACAGAGAAACCCTGTCTCGAAAAAAACAAAAAAAAAGTATATTCCAGTTCCTAATCATATTGCTTACAAGTTATAGCAGAATTACCATTCTAAGACACGTTTTTTACATATTATACCCATGGAATAATAATACTTTGTTTGTGCCAGAGCATACATGAAATCACAGGATAATATGAACCCAAACTTTACTAAAACATTTACATACTAACTAAAGTTTTACTACTCTTCTGTGCTATGCTTTATATATTCTAGAAATATTTATATATTTAATAAATATTCACCATTACTTTTAATTTCATTTAATTAATTTGAAACTGTAAATAGACCTAAATTTCCTTAGATTTTTTTTCTTTATTTTTCTCTCTGTTATTTGACCTTTACATATATATTTTATATTACCCTAGTTATGACCAACTGCAATTTTGCTACTCTGGTATTCAATAAAATAGATAAGATTAACACTAATTAAATATCAACCTATGTTGTAAGACAATAAGCCTTCTAGAAATTATTATTGTTGGCCTACTTACTTTCAAACACTAAAATTTATTGATGAATCAGAACACTTTTTTCCTTCTTCTTCTTGTTGTTGTTGTTTTAGCTACTTCTCCCACAGAATACATGCCACTTTCCTGACAGGACATTTTTTTGCAAGTCAAAGTGCATTCAGTTAATGTCACCCATGTCATAGCCATTTTTGTGCCCAGGGCAATACTTTTATTCCATTCTCATTATTTTTAACAAGCACTCCGAACAGTATTTGTTCATGGTCCTATACAAATGCCCAAGTACTTTAGGTACAATATATAGTTATTTTGTTGTGTCATGTGTTCTGAAGCAGAAAGAAATTATATGCCAAATTTCTACAAGTTATTGACATTTGTATAGTGAGACTATATTTACCATTTCATGGCATTTTTCAAAGAAAGTCAAAAATGTAAACAAACATATATTAACAAAGCTGGAATCATCCCAGCAGAATTGTTTCATTTAAATTTTCTAATCAGTTTTCAAGATAAATATGAAACTGTGTAATGTTGTCCTAAGGTAGAGATGGCAAAATTATTCCTTAAATGAAGTCTAGCACTTTAAAAAAGACGATTTTTCAGAATGTCTAGTCAAGGGACCCAGAATAGTCCTATTGTCTGGTTTCAGTTTTCTAAGACCACATTTTAATTTTAAATTATACTCCTGTTTCCTAAATAAACACTTTGTGTTTAGGATCTGGAGTACAGTATCGTAATCACTTATTAATTAGGCTATTAAAATTGATATTAAGTTAGAGGATTCTGGCAGCATTAAACAGATTCAGTGGATTTAAAAAAAAAGAATTCTATGAGCATAGGGCATCAAGACTACAATGGGAAAACCTACAGAGACAATCAAACCAAAGTAGTGGGAACTCATGAACCGTGGACCAATAGCTGTGGAGCCTCCATGGGACTGGACTACGCCCTCTGCATATGTGAGACAGTTATGTAGCTTGATCTGCTTAAGAGGCCCCATAGCAGGGGGATCTGGACCCATCCCTAGGGCATCATTTGGAGCCCACTACCTATGGTGGGGCACCTTACACAGCCTTGGTGCAGGGGAAGGTGCTTGGACCTGCCTCAACTGACTGTATCAGACTCTGCTACTCTCCACGGGAGGCCTTGCCCTGGAAAAGATGGGAACGGGGGGGGGGGGGGGGGGGGGGGGGTGGGATGGGGGAAAAGGCTGGGGGTGGAAGGAGGGAGGGGATCTTTGATTGGTATGTAAAATGAATAGAAAATTTCTTAATAATAATAAATACATGTAAAAAGTGCATGAAGTTTGGAGTGAAAAGTGATAGAAATATGGAAAGAGTTGAAAGGAAGTGAGTGTGAGAATTTGATTAAAATATGCTACACACATACATGGACATACACAAAAATAATTGAGTTTCTTGGTATCCTTTGCGACTTTCAGGTACTCAAGTAACATATACTTAAAAAGGCTACCCTTTGCCTAACAAAGTCTGAGAACATTTATAACTGAAGAAAGTTTTATTGGAAAGGGTTGCTTGAGAGTCAATATTGTTATACAGTTTACATTTTAAAGTGTTAAAGTTCACATTTTTAAGTAGGCAAATATTTGAATATATCTCCAGAACATTTCATATATGCTTCTGTATTTTGTGCTTTGTGATTTGTTCCTACTTCAGCCCTGTAATAACTACAGAACAACCCATATACATATTTTTTAAAGAGAGAAAAGACAGGAGATAGGACATTTGTTAAAAAATTAATTTGTAAAAAAAAGAAATGTGCACAAAATTCTGATGTATTTTTTCCAATTCACCAGAAAAGCAAACATCATTGTAGAGATCTATTCTAAAATAATTATCTTCAAATCTCCTAAACTGTTTTATATCACTACTTCAAATTAATCCTTCTTTTTAGAATTAATTTACACACTCAAATATCTGCATTAATTTGAGTTCACTCAGGAAGTTTGGTGTCTTCAATTTCATTTTAAACATATGCATCTTATGTAAACAACAGGGTCAGTTGAGCAATTTCCCCATATTATACATCCCCTGGGTCAAAATCTACACATTATAATGATCAGAATGCAATATGTGATTGTTCTTCCAGTACTTTACAATAGTAGTCATTATGTCAATTGCAATTTAGTAGCACATAATCTGCAAAAACATAAATTTAAAAAATATTTAATATCAATATGATATCTGCAAATATGTTCACTATCTGAAGACCATTATGTACATTTTATTATTTTGCATACCAATACCTGAACTTTCAACTATTCTGCAAAACTTCCTAGTAATTACAAAAAAATTACCCTAAATTCTTTAGATGAACTGAAAAATTTTCACAAAACTACTTACATTTTTTATGAGTAAATAAATTCCATATTTTCAAATAATTCAGACAAAAATATGTAGAACTGAAAGAACAGTGGCTAAGGTTTAGTCCCACTTTGTGGATTGTGAAGATGATTAGGGATCTAGCCTTAACTTGAAATCATCATGAAAAATTTTATTAATAATCCAAATGCATTCAGAAAAACTCTTAATAAAACTTTTAGATGGGGAAATATTTGGAGGATATGGAAGGAGTTGGGTTCAGGTGATGTGAGTATATACTAACATATTTCATTATACAATGCATGAAATCCTCAAGAACAATGTTCTCCTATTAACCTCTCATAACTTTGACATCTTTTCAAGTGCTAAGATTAGGCTTTTTGTCTGAAATAATGATTTAAATATTAATTGTCCCACTTAGTCATTCTTTTTTAGAGAATATTTTTTACTCATTTTACATACCAAAGATCCCCCTCTCCCCTCCTCACTTAAAATTGTGTGTTTAGGTGAAATTTATGACAGAGCCATGACTAGACAGATTCAAAGTCAGATACCAAATAGTCTGTTGATTTGTAAATAGTATAGCTGATCTCCTTGTCTGTGGCCTATATTAGTTAATGTAGACAAAAATATTTGGAAAGGAATATATATGGTGACATTTTATTTGTGCTGAAATATGATTTTATTTGTATGTTAATAAATAAAGTTTTCCTGGAGATTAGAAGTCATAGCAAGCCATAAATAGAAGTCAGGCGGTGATAGCACATGCCCTTAATCCGATCACATGGCAGGCAGAGTCTCTGTGTGTTCAAGGACACAGCCAAGCAGTGAACTGAACCTTTAATCTCAGTAGGAACCATAGAGACCTGGAGGTCTGTACAGACAGGCAGTGATGAGAAAGTCATGTGTTTGGGTTTAGAACCAATGAGAAAGCAGAACAGAAAGACAATAAAAAGACAGGACACAGGAAGAAGGTCTCTCTCTCAGGGGAAGGACAGCAGCAAGTGGTACGATAAGGTGGTCTTAGCTTTTGGCTACTGCTCTGATCTCTGGACTTTTAATTCTTTATTTGGCTCTGTTTCTTACATAATAAGACCATTTAGAATTCTATCTACATTTGGTGCCCAATGTAGCAGAATTACATTTACAAATATATACACAGAGCATGTTTTAAAAAAAAGGTGTGATTGTAAAATGTATATTAGTGAATTTTCTCTAGTTTGCTTTGCATAAATATTGAAAAGTTAAGATGAAAAATTACTCATAAGTTCAAAAAGGTCTTATACTCTATAAGGGAGTAAATATCTTTAACACAATGTTTTTTAAAACGCACCTTAATTAGTTGGTAGTTTTGTACTCCATTTATTCCGATGTCAGGATCAATGGCTGCTGGAAGAGAATATCGAGAGTTTATAGCCGAGTTTTCTGGAATTGATATGTTGATGACAGTTGTCGGGAATAACGGTGAATTATCATTTATATCTTCTATCAGGAAGCGTATCTTGACCAATCTAAAAATTTCATCGGGCAAAACGGCAACTTCCACTTCGTAAAAGCAATGGGCATCCATAAAGATTCCAGCACATAATTTCTCACGATCGATGCGAGCGCCAGTAGTGAAGATCTCACCAGTACCCTCTTCAATCCGAATCAGAGGTACATCCCCGGTTTTGTAAACCAATTTGAACTGCATAGGAGTGGTTAAGGACTTGTCGGGAATAAGCGACAAGTTGAGGTCTTTCAACAAATCGCCTATCAGGACGTTCTCTGGCATTTCTTCCCGGACCGTGTAATTCTTCTCCTGGGCGCCAGACTGAAACACGACGCATGCTAACAGGACCGCAAATATATACGTCCCGGACAACAAGTCCATACCAGTCTCGATACCACAGGTACTGTTTGTCAGCCCACGATATACTGACAAAGAAAACACAGGGAAGGATAGAGGGAGGGAGAAGGAGAGACAAAAAAGGAGAGAGAGAAAAAGAAATTATTAGAAATCCAACCATAAATGTTCATGTTAACTAAATGTTTTAAGTTCAAATCATTAAATGAAATATTAACACTAGTGATACTTGAATGGCAAATTTGTTTTGAATCAACTATTATGCATTTCTATAGTAAGAAGGTAAATATAAAATTACCCATGATCATTAAGAGATGGGCTATTAAGATCAGTGTCCACTATTGAAGATGTGTATGTATTTTAATATATTAAGATATTTAAAGAAATACAAATAATTTAATATTTAATTCAACAGTTAAGGAAAAATAAAAGGGCATTTGTTAGAATCACAACAAATATAGTTATTTTTTTACTCTGATTTCAAACACAATTATTTTACTGTCAATAAGCATTTAATATAGTATTCCATATTTTCAGTTGTGTTCATAAAAATGTACAACTGTCCAGATGAAAGTAGGCAAAATATATTGACACATGAAGGACTTGCTCAAGTCTGAATTCAAAGCAAAAATCTTCTAAGACAGAAAATGGGTTATGTGAAAAATATAGGGGATAAATTATGACATGTAAAGAGGATTTGATTCTTTTTTGAGTGAAGAAACCAATAAGTATAAATTACAGTTATGAAAATTTCAGATTGCTATAAATATATCTGTTCATTTAGGAATTTATGAAAAATGTTTTTTTTGTTTCTTTTTTTATTTCAGGGAACAGTGAAACTCATACCTTTGAGGATACTGATAGAATATAAGAATGAGACAAAAAGCTTATGAATATATATTATGATTAGAATTATAGGCCTCCTAAATAACATGTAAATACTTAATAGGAGATATGGGTTTAATATGTTCTAAATTTGAGAATTCATATTTGTGCATTAGAAAATGAAAATTGATACTATAAAATGGCATAAGAATAGATAAACTAAAGAATAGCTGGACAAGTTTTGAAAATAAAGTACTTTTTATATAAAAATAGCAGAAAGTAGTGTTATTGTTTATTTAAACCACATTTAAACCACAAAAATTATCAGGAAATAGTTATGCTAATCACAGTTTGATCAAATCTTCCTTTGATAATATATAGCTCATCACTCCATTCTATAAAACAAATGTTATATATGGATGAAGGGGGTAGACTGAAATAGGAGAATCAAAAAGGGATGGGGAGGTAAAACAGGAATAGGAAGGGAATATAGGGAGGAAAAAGTAAAATTAGGGCCATTTGAGAGGTCATTTGCAAACCTAAAATAGTAGAAGCTTCCTAAAATATACACAGATACAAAGGTGATGTAAATGAAATTGCCAAATAAGAAGGCAGACAGTGCCCCGACTGGACATTGCTCATCATGAAATGAAGTTTCCAGTACTTGGAATGGGTAACATGAAATTGAGTTTTTGGCCTAAATCTTACCATTGGAACCTCCAAAGAATGAAGACTATTGCAAAGGTTGTAAGTTGTACTCTACAAGCTTATGACAAGACTCTATGCTAAGGGCAAAACCTACACAAATCAGTGAATACAGAGAAGTTGGTCTGGTACCTACCTAGAACCTTCACCCCTAGGGACTAGTATTCATGGTACAGGAAGGTGTCTGTACACGCTAAAAGAGGAGAAAGGTGAACACCAACCCAGCTACAAAACCTTTGAGCAACAAAACTAACCAGCCTGAAAGATAAGCTGGTGCAACAGTGGCACAAAGTTTGTGGTAGAAACCAATATTCGATTTAAATTTAACCCCACTCCATGAGATGGAACCCATACCCAGTGCAACTTGGTTGACAAAGAACCTGAAATTAGACCACAGATGGACCTAGGGGAAAACCAAATACTATTGTTCAGCTAAATGAATAAATCAATAACAGCATTCTGCTATGTTCCTTAGCTCAGCCGTTATTAGAGAAGCTTCCTGCTGCAGCAAATGGGAACAAATATAGAGACCCACAGCTAGAGAGAGAGAGAGAGAGAGAGAGAGAGAGAGAGAGAGAGAGAGAGAGAGAGAGAGAGAGAGAGAGAGAGAGAGAGAGAGAGACAGAGAGACAGAGAGAGAGAAAGAGGGAGAGAGAGAGACAAAGAGAGAGACAGAGAGAGAGAGAAAGAAAGAAAGAAAGAAAGAAAGAAAGAAAGAAAGAAAGAAAGAAAGAAAGAAAGAAAGAAAGAGACAAGACAGAGACAGAGAGACAGAAACAGAGTCAGAGACTTTGGAACATTCAGTCCTAAATGGAATATCTCTATCAAATACCTCCCCTCAGAACTCAGAACTCAGGGAATCCCTCAGAAATGGAGGCAGAAAGAGTATAAGAGCCAGAGGGAATAGAGGACACCACGAAAACAAAGCCCTCTAAATCAACATCATCAAAGAATGTAGGAGCTCACAGAGACTGAGGTAGCATGCACAGGGCCTCCACAGGTCCTCTGAATATACTAATGGCTTCCAGTTTAGTGTTTCTATGGGATCTCTGAGTGTGCAAACTAGTGGGTCTCTGTTTCTTGTGCCCTCTCTTGGTCTCTTTTCCTTCTGTTGGTTTGTTTCGTCCAATTCAGCTGTGCTGTTTTTTTTTATGTTGTTTTATTTAAAAAAAAAAAAAGATTAAGAGACTAGAGAGATGTTTTAGAGGTTAGGATCACTTAAACTCTTGTTGCTCTTGCAGAGTAGCTGGGTTTTGATCTTAGCATCCACACAGCAGCTCACAACTATGTGTAACTCCAGTTCCAAGGCATCTAAAACAGTCTTCTGGGTTTTGCAGGCACTACATTCACCTAGTGCAGACAAAACATCCATACATATAAAATGAAGAGAAACAAATCTTCCAAAAAAGTGAATCCCAATAATTTCTTCTTGCTTTCATTTTTCCTTGCGGAAAATCATGAAATCTATTATAATTCTCTGATTTTTAGTATTTATTTGTATTACTTTTATGTGTGTGTGTGTGTGTGTGTGTGTGTGTGTTTATTTATTTGCATGTGAGTGTAGATTTATTCAAAAGTCAGAGATATTAGATCCTCCTAGTGCTGGAATTACAGGTGATTGTGAACTGCTCAATACGGGTGATGGGAATCAAAGTTGAGTCTTCTAGAAGAGCAGCAAGGCAAACACCCATGGGTTTTTATGCATCTCCTCAGTCTCCATTTCTTTGATAAATGATAATTTATCAAATGGTAATTCTTTGATAAAATTCAACAATTAATTTAGATTTCTATATTTTTTTTTGTTTTTCATTCAGTCAATTAGCTTTCTATTGTCAATTTGACTTGCTTGGTATAGTCTTAATGTTACATATTAAGTAACATTTAATATCAAGATTATGAAAATATCTGTGTGCAATGTTATGTAATAAAATAGGAAATATTTATACCAGTGCACTAAACACCATTAGATGTTACACCTTTAAAAGTAAATATGAGTACATGCTGCTGTTAGAGCATGCATCAGTTTTAAAAGATCAGTGGACAGATACACTTAAAATTCCATTATAGGAAATACTGATGTAGGCAGGAATCTAATACTGTTCTCAATATTTATTAGGGATTAGCAACATTAACAATGTTTCAGCAATGATTCTAAACACAGGAAGACATGATATAAATAGCTTTTTGTGTGAATAGAACAGCCAGAAAATGTGCTATTACCCTTTTCCGCTACATAGTTAGACATCTGCATTTAAAATATATAACCATATGCAAATGGTGAATGACATGAACTGAGAAAAATGAATCTTTTCCATTTTCAGTCAGTAATAGAATATTCAAATACTTTGTAACAATTGCAATAGTTAACTTCAACTACATGTGTATTAAATAATTTTTATAAGTTATAATCATAGAATCTCTGAAATATACATTATATATATAACAATTTTTGTTTGTTTAGATGTTGGTATCATTTATAAATCACTGATATATAACAATGAGGAAAATGAATACAGAAGGTATGCTCTATCTTAGTAACAACAGTAAAAGTTTATGGTCTGCAGTCTTCTATTTTTAGCATCATTTGGTCAGTGATGAGCACTGGAATTACACAATATAGATTTGATCTGTGAATTACTGATTTTTTACTTTTTTTGAATATGTGATTAAAAACACTATGTTGATACCATGAGCTTATGGGTCCACATATATGTATTCTCTGAACACTGAATCTAGGACACTTAAAAGTGTATGTCTGAGTGATTTTATAAATATTATGCAAACATAAGCACAATAAAAATGGGGCAGTGGCAGATGGAATTAACAGTACCACTCTATTCTTATCCTACCCCTAGGTATTACACATTATTACAATTGGCAGAAGAATGATACAGACTGTTTTTCAAAGCATTGCATACATGTTGCACTATCTCTACACAAGAAAAAAATAATTAACACAACGACCTAATTCCATGAACTCCTAATATCCCAATCCAGTCTAAATCTGTTTCACATGACCTGTAATATCATTGTCAAAGTAAACATTTTAAAATGGGTTTGGGTATTTTTGAAATTCTTTCATGGGTTTTAAAACCTAGAAAGAAGTATAGGAAAAAAAGACAATAATAATTTCTAAGCCTTAAGTGGATGTACATAATGAAAATATCATTATGAAAGCCATTATTGTGTAATTACATTTAATTAATATATGGTAATAAAATGTAAGCCAATGCAGCCAATATAAGCTTCTATATCTTAATGAAACCTACATCTTACAAATCTAATATATTCTAGTTGAAATAAGCCTTCTGAACTTCTAGTAAAGAAAAAATAGAAAACCTAAAGAAGATATCTACTCTCTAGTTAGGAATTAATAACATGAATTTGTGAGATTTTTTTTCTCTAATTCAATAACTATTAAACAAACTTTCTATGCTAAGCACAGTTACGGGTACTGAGAAGCCATATGTGAACGAAACAGACAAGATTCCTACTTTCCTACAGTTTATATTTAATAATATTAACCTACGTATAGTGGTATTTTATTTGTTCTGAAATGTGATTTTATTTGTATGTTAATAAATAAAGTTGCCTAGGGGTCCGAGCTATTAGCAAGCCATAGTGAAAGCCGGTTGTGGTGGTGCACGCCAGTAGGATTTGCTGAAGGAAGCACATGCCTTTAATCCCAGCACTTGATAGGCAGAGCTAGGTAGATCTCTGTGTGTTCAAGGATACAGCCAGCATTGGAGACACATGCTCCAATGTGTCTGGAGGTCTGTACAGACAGGCAGTGACGAGGCAGTCACATGGTTGGGTTTACAACCAATGAGAAGGCAGAAAAGAAAGTGTATTTAAAGACAAACAGACAGGAAGTAGCTCCTTTTCTGAGAGGTCTCTTGGCTGAAGAGGCTAGCTGCAGCAGGCGGGTAAGGCTCCTAGCTCTGATCTGTTGGGCTTTTATCTTTACATTGGCTCTGTGTTTCTCATTTAATAAGATGGTTGATTACATCTACACCTACTAGTATCTTTACTTCAGTCTTCAATTTCTGTATACTGAACTCAAAACTTACTCTACAAGGGTGTGGAAGTTCATGTTTAAATAACCCCAGTCTCAAATTTTTCATGCTACCACTTACATTTAATTGAAAATTTTACTGTTAATTTAAACATTTTCCTCGAAAAGATTAAGTTAAGAATTCATGAAATGACCACTACTGAAACATTGTGGATAAACATAAATATGAAGAGTCAGACATGGCCCACTTTTAGGAAAGTTTGATACATTTAAAGCAGATACTCAGGAAATATTTGCTTACACATATGCCTGTAGTTTTCTCTCTTCAAGAAAACATATCCGTAGATTTCGTTCTTATTCTCTTTCAATCTTTTCATGCCACAGACTAAAGCTAATTTTGGAAATTAATATGGTAAGCAGAATGAAATCAGGAAGAGAATTTCAAATTTCTCCCTGGCACAGTAGTACCTGTGCTGTTTATATATTGTCACTTTCACATGCTACACTGTGGTTATATTGGCAATGTTGTACATAGACAAGAATCCTGACAAGAAAACAAAAGCACAATTAAATAAGCACTTCCAAAAATGTAAAAAGAAATGCAAAATGCAAAACTGAATATTCATTTTAAGGTCTCAGGAATTCGGGTCCAAAAAGAAAGTAAACAGGGGGACAAAGCCACTCATTTTTGCAATTCTAGAAATTATAAATCCCAAAGTAGTGTACAAACATGTTTTACTTTATTTGGAAACAGGGTCTGAATTCCAGGTTTTTAAAGTTCCCTGAGCTGGCCTCAAATTTCTGTTCATTTAACAAAACCTTGTGTCTTAGCCCTATGTGTAGCTAGGTTTACAAGCACCGACCTACAAACAAAACTCTTCAAATGTTTGCTGGAATAGAACATTTTCCCAAATTGTAATGCTAATCTCATTTTCAGTATATTTTAATTAGTTATATGTGTATGACTTGTTTACTTGCTATAGTAACAAGCTGTTAAAATTGTATAAATATAAGCTCCACAGCAAAAGAACATACGTACTCATGTTGCTAATTCTCCTAATTTTGCATGGCTCCCATCAATCAGATTATTTTTACATTATTTTAAGGCAAAACATACCCTTCAACATCCTCAAGGTACGAGGTAGTCGCTAATTTATTCATGTTCTTATGAACAAAAAAACTTCCTTGGAACAAGCAGTAAACAATAAAATGTTTCTCAGTATTGAGAAGAAAAGTTAGCACATTGAGATAAAGAAAAATGGCAACAAGAGAGAAACACTATTGTATCAAAGGGAATGACCATTGCAAAGTAGGATCAGGTATTTAGCTGCTCTATTTGATTCAAGTTTTTCTTGTATAACTCTAAAACTTGATACATTCAATTGAAAGATATAATGAAGTACAATTATATAAATGATATTTTCATTAAATTTGATTTTATAAAGTGATCTTTTATTGTATTCTATTTTAGACATGTGTAATTGTCACATTTGGTTTTAATTTTCTTTGAGAAATGGATTCCAATAATGTTTGCTTTCCTCTCTAAAATGTTTATCAAATATTGTTTCATTTGAACACTTGAATGTCAATATGATGTTAGCTAGTATGGTTTGAAAATCTGTAAAAATCAATAGTTAGCAGCATTTATAGGACAATTTATAATGATTATCTTTCCATATTAATTTCATGTATATTTCATATCCCAATTGGAGAGTTTTTAAGATACCATTTTGCAGATGAATTGAAGATGTATTTAAGATGGCAAATATACATCACATTCTTCTGCAGTCTTGGGGTGAATTTCATTATGATCATTCTAGTATCAAATACTTCAATGGAGTTGATAAATAAGTACAAGATATTTTGTAATAAATCAATTCCAAGTTAAAAATAAAAAAAT
>CABHPR010150560.1:9394-33450 GCA_902168415.1 Peromyscus melanophrys | reverse complement strand
CCCAAGCTGAGTCAAAAGATTGTAACCACAGATATCTCGTATAGCCTTGCTCTTTAATTTCTCTTTTCAGTTGACTCCTGGTTTTGACTGCCATACTGTGGAGTTTTTCCATCCTTTTTTATATGCTTAGTTTTCTCAAGGTTAGGGGATATATTAAGACTCTCATGGGTATCTCTTTTTCTTCTAGCTTCCAGGGCCATCTTCAGCACCAACCCAATTGGCTTCTGTCTTGTGAAGAGGGTAGTGCATCTTCTTTTCTTGGGACACACCTTCTTGGCTATATTCCATGTGTTTGATCAAAGTAGTCATAAGTATATTACTTTTTGGAGAAATACATATGTATTTCATTTAATTTTCAAAACAGCATCAAGAAATACATGGAAAACAAAGAAATCTAAGTCACCATACCTCAAAGATACTTTCCCATCCATGATCATTGTAGAATTTTTCACAATAGCTAAGATGAAATCATTCTACAGCCCCACCATTGATGAATGCATAAAGAAACTATGGCATACAAAAACAATGGAGTTGTATTGAGCCATAAAGAATAAAATCATGTCATTTTCAGGGAAGTGTATAAAATGAGATCATCATGCTAAGAGTACTAAATCAGATTCAGAGTATGTAAAAGTTGTTCACTCATATGTGGAATCTAGATTAATGTCACACATAAACACAGTATAAAAATGAGGAGGACTATGCAGAGGGAAAAAGGAGATTAGAGGGAGAGTGAGAAGAACGAGATGGAAAGTCTAGATACGATGTGAAAGGGGCTATTGGCGAAATAGAAATAACCTACAGGAATATGGAAAAGAAAGGGGGAATGGATGAGTGAATATGAGCAAAGTACAATGATATACGTACGTGAAAACATCAAAATGAAACCTACTTTGTATGCTAAGTGAAAATAAGGATTAAAATGAAAAGAAACCAAGGAAAAAAGAGGCAATTTTTGTTCCTATTTTTCACCTGCAAGAGCTAGACATGGTAAAGTAAGCTTGACTCTGCTGTGATTGTTAGCATTGACTGAGCTCCTGGCTGGAAGCTTGTGCTTATACCCCTGTTCCACACACCATCTTTCCTCTGTGTACCCACTTGAGTCATCTGGAACAAATAACCAAAAAGCAAACTCTCTGTAGGCCTACTTTCCCATCCCTGCACCCAGGGAGAAGCCCAGTTTGGACAGTAAAATAGCTATACTCTTCTATAGAAGTTCTCTAATTCTACCTAGAAAAAATAGTCATACAGGTTTGCAGAGTGTTTTATTTTCCCTATAGTTTTGTTCTTGATACAAGTTCAGTTCTATTTAGAGTTGCCCCAATCACACTCTGCTGGGTTTGTAAGTATAGAAAGGTCAGTTGCAGGCCTTTGACTGTCCCAGAGTTCTGCAGTGTGATGATACAGCCTTCAAGGGTCTTTACTTTCACCCTCACTCTTAATATCCCTACTAGGACTTCAGTGAAACAAATAAGCCCCAATCAACAAGTCTGAATTCATTATATTGAGATTTTTCTACACTGCCAATCGTGGACTTTGAACGTCCCAGGACATAATGTCTCTCAACTTTCGTCTGCAAAATAAAACAGGACCCTTGGCACAGGTTCAAGTTTGAAGTTCATGTGTATCTGGAGTAGAATCCTGGCCTGGACACTGTGTACCTTTTAAGACAATATTATCTTGTCAATCAAGTGAAAAGTACTTCCTCAATTCTACTTTGGCATTTTGCAATTTATTCCCTAATGTGTCACAGCAAGACCAAGAATGTAGATTTCCTTTGACCTAGTAAGTGGGGATTATTCATTCTAATCATTCAAACTGGGCAGAGTTGGCCTTTCTCCTTAGTTCCTTGATATTCAGATGATGGTAAGGACCTGTCCATCAAGGAACATCTGGATTTCACCCTCTGGGTTTCAGGAGCTGACAAGGCAGTGCTATGACTCTTTCAATCTTTGCTATTTCATTTTTTACTAGCAACAACTATCTCATTTGGGATGTCTGAAAATTCTTAAAATTTCATGGTATTCTGTTTTTAAATCTTAAATTTTATCGCAAAGGCTATGTTTTGATTGTCACCATGAAAGGGGAATCTGATAGAAGACAGTGGTACAATGTCATCATTATATTCTCTATAAGTTGGGGCACACAATATTAGGTGAAAATGTTTTACAATTAAATCAAGTTATTCAAGAAAAAAATTACAAAGAAATGTATCTATAGGTTGGAACAACAAGTACAGAACTAACTAACCAACTTTGTAGATGGCCTATCTGACAATTCTCTTTAATCTTGTATCCTCTGTAATTCAGTTTAATTTTTTACATAACATAAACCACTGACATTCTATTAAGTATATGCTAACACACACACATACACACACACACACACACACACACACACACACACACACACGCACACACGTTGCCTGTTTCCTCTTTGTGAACATGTAATCCATAAAGCTTAAAACCAGGTAATAACAGGAGTTCAAAAGATGCTCATTATATCTTGATACGTGGCATTGTCAAAAGTATCCTTGGGAAATCTGAGGTTCCTTTTGGCTTTGATGACCCATAATTGTGTTAAGGCCACTCACAGAATTGGAAAAAATAAGGTTGAGTTGTCTGCAATTCAAGCACACAGCAGAATCATACAGATTTTTTAAAATGTGGGCTTCTGGGAAGGAGAAATGATTCAGTGGGTATGGCATATGTCACATGGATGTGAAGATCTGTTTGAATCTCAAGACACCATGTAAAAGCCAGATGTAGTTGTATTTATCTGTCTGTAATCCCTGAGTTCCTATGGCAAGATGGGAGGTGTAGAGAGGAGAATCTCTGGAAACTTGAGCCCAGCTAGCCCAGTAAGGAGTGCTGTGGTAAACAATAATAACAACAAAGTGACTTTGTCTCAAGGTAAAAGGCAAGAACCAACACCCAAGGTCATCCTCTAACCTCCACATGTACGCCATGACGTGTTTACCCTAGCGCGCACACATGCACAGTGTGTACACACATTCACACGCTCACACAAATAAAAGTAAATAAATGTAGGCTCCTCAGTTCCCCTTCTAGAATTTCTGATTTAGTAAGTTCGGAGTTTGCAGGGCAAGGATGGACATTTCTCACAAGCTGTGTGTGGTATGTTGATGAGATGAATTTGAGGTTTTAAGAGTTACTGGCCTAGATAATATCTGAATTTCTATAAATTAATAGCAGTTTGTGACCAAGAGTAAGAGAGTGACTTATATCAATAAACTGTCAATAAACCATGCAGCTTGGCACGCCTCATAGTTAGCAACGAGATGGACTTTATAAGTCCCCTGGCAGCTTCTGACCAGGTCTGCATAAAACATTATAGGAATTTATATAGGAATTCAAAATTGAATGTATGATGGACTTGGTCAGCTAGTGTTTACATTTTATAAATTTACAAGGCTGTAACAGCAATCCAATTTCTGAATATACTTATCCCTTGACATAAAGATTTTATATAAAAGTCATCCCAGTAATGTCTGCTTCTGAATGCCTAGTGTGCCTTGCAAAATACTGATCCTTAAGGCTGATGATCATAGGACTATGATGATTGGTAAGTGATATTTACACCATAGTTCTGGTAGTTATAAAAGTACATCAAAATGTGTATATTTGCCCAGTATTGCTGGTTTGTAGCCAGGAAAGTAGTTGCAAAATTTATTCTGTTATTGTGCTGGGCTCATATATTCTGAAAGAAATAATCATATTTTCTGCCTAATAAATATGAGGTAAGCTCATTAATTACACTGGGATTAATATGTCATTTCGTATAGATGCTCCAAAGATCATTTGCATTGAATATTTGACCTTTTATATTATTAAATGTTGTAATAGGCTAACATTTAGCATATATCATAAACTCAAAAATAGAAACAGTATGCTCCTGAAAATACATTTTTTTTATTCAGTTGCCTTCCAGTAAGAATTTCTATGCACCATTACCATCTAAGGCAACATAATAACACTAATTCCTAAACTGTGGGGATTCCATTAATGACAGAATATATATATATATATATATATATATATATATATATATATATATATATGTTTATAGTTTGTCCTACTAACTATAAACAGAGCAAATAATTCTCTTTAGCTGAGACTGTACTGAACTTGATAAAAAGACCCCAGGTAGGAGAGACATTTAAGTGGGCAGAATAAACATTTCAGCTTACAACTTTAAAATAGACAAAAAAGTTCTTTTTGGTGATATTTTGTTGTACCCTAATAAAATTTGCCTGAAGATCAGAGAATAGAACAAGCCACTAGATTAAACATAGAGACCAGGCAGTGGTGGCACATATCTTTAATCCTATCACTTGGAAGACAGAGATCCATCTGCATCTCTGTGAGTTCCAAGCCACCCTGGACTATATGAGATTGATTCAGTCTAGGAGAGAAACAGAGCCAGGCAGTAGTAGCACATAACTTTATTCCCAGTACTTGGGAGTCACAGGCCTTTAATCCCAGTACTTGGGAGTAACATGGCTTTAATCCCAGCATGTGAGATCTCATACCTCTGCTACCAGTATTTGGGAAGCACACACACCTTTAATCCCAGCACTAGGAAGGAAGTAATGTGGCTGGGCGGAAAAGGTATATAAGGCGTGAGGAGACAGGAACTGGAGCACTTTTTGGCTGAAGCCTTTTCAACAGGAGGCCTTTTTGGCTGGATCCTTTCAGCTGAGGACTCAGAGGCCTCAATTCAGAGGATTCGTGGAGTGGCTTGTTCCTTTGTCTCTCTGATCTTTCAGCATTTACCCCAATATCTGGCTGTGGGTTATTTTATTATAAGACCTTTTTAGAATTCGAGCAACAGTTCTTGAATGAAAAGAGGCTATCAACTATCACCTTGAGAGTGTAAGGGGTTCAAACATAATTTAAAAAGTAAGCAGTAAAACATAAGACATTATCTCCTTTTGCTATTAGATTAAATATTTAAAAAATAAATATCAATAATCTTACTTTCAAAGGTCAAATAATGAGATGTTATTGTAAGTTGTCAAATTCTTTTTCCTTAACAATAATAAATCAAACCTGGTTGAAAGGCCAGCTGATTAGAATTGCTTTTCTTATGGCTTATTTTGCAAAAATTTCAGTTAATCCTTCAAATATATATGATTGGCATTTTGGGAAACCATGTGTGGCTTATTAGCCTTACAATTACGAAGCACTGTATATTTGCATATTATTTTTGCATATTGTGATGGTTCCTTTCAATGTCAACTTGTCATAAATGAGAATCACCTGAGAAGGGAGCCTCACCTGTACAATTGTCCTTACTGTCTTCATTGATGTGGGAAGAACAAACTTCTGAGTGTAGAGTGTAGGTGGCACCTCCTGGTAGCAGCCCAGATAAGAGGGGATGGCAGAAGGGCTATTTTTCACTTTGTGCTATCCCGACCTTCCTTCTTACTATGGGCCCTCCCTCTTCCCACTGAGACGATTCAGTCTGTTGCTGCAGCTGCTTCCTTTGCTGAACTTCGAAGTAGTGTTTCCAGGCTTTCATCACTAAGGACCAATGGTTCTTCAAGAACCTCTCAGGTTGTGATGCCATAGTAGAAATGCCGAGGCACCCATCCTTGTGAACTGAGCAAATACATTCAGTGTGAGACAGCCATTGTAGGACTACTCCAGTCGATGAGGGTAGTCTCAAGGATTTGAACAACTGCAAGGCTCTCAGACTCTCAGACATGATACAACTTGTTAATATTTTAGTGATGGACTAATCAATAAATTCTGTCTCTGTCTCTCTCCACATACACACATATACACATACACTATCATCACCATCACCACCACCATCATCCATTGGTTCTGACTTTCTAGATAATCCTGACTAAAAAATATATGTGTATATTATATGTACATATACAACTTGCATTATATTACATCAGGATTTATGTGGGATAAAATCGTTGAGAAACAGTATGGTCTGTTATGTATTTTTCTTCAGTGTTATGGTTTCATGGAATATTAAAGAACACACAACTACAGAAACAGGTTTAATGACAATTATGGCACCACCTATTTTGCATGTGGCTATGTTATTTTAAAAACAACTACATCTGTTTCACCTTTTTCATCAGCATTTTATTTCTTGGGTCATTGCTTCTCATTACTCCTTTTTTGGGACATCTCTCAATGGCTGTCAAGAGCACCTTCAAACCTGTGCTTCCCATTCCACCCTCTATTCAAGAACAGGGAAAATAAAGCCACAGTACAAGTGTTCATGAGCTTTAACTCCCTGAGATGGAAATACTTCTCCAGTGACTATTCTAATATCCCAGTGATATGTCTGCCTCCTTTAGACTAACAATCTACAGAACAGGAATTGTGTTCCTTTATGTCCTGTGCAGCTTCTGACTGATAGTCCTTAATCACAATAGTTGCGAGTGAGTAGCTTTCTAACCTCTCCTTCATGATTCCATTTTAGTAGTGAAACTGTATTAATCACAGTTTGCTCACATGTGCTACCCCTTAACTTTCATAGTACAAAGATTCTTCTTAGTTACATAGAAGTTTAATTTAACCTATTATCTTTATTCTTTTATATCCAAACCTGTGGATATCTTTTTGGTAGATAACTCACCAAAATCAAAGTCAGAGAATTTGACTCATGCACAACATCAGAATTGGTTAGCAGTCTAGGCCCAACAAGCAAGCACATATGTTAAAAAAAATGATAATAAGCTTTTATGGGAGGCTAGGGCTGAAATATAAGGTGCCATATGTGCTGGGCAAATGCTGTAATACAAGGCTCTGTTTGCAGCTTGCCTTAGGGTTCTCTGAGGAAGGGTAAAAAGTAGTTTAGTTAGAGGCTGAACCAGTTCTGTCCTGATTCTTATACTCTATGCTGTAATTGTGGTCATAGGTTACAGATAGAAATAGCAATCACAACAGAAATTCTTCTAAAGGGTGTGAGGAATGCATGATCATGAAACAAGTAACAACTGTGTGCATTCGGGCTACCAGCATTCCAGTGCGGTGACAGAAAACAAGAGTCCAATTAATGGGTAAGGGATTTCTTGGTATCTCTTTTAAGTCTTCTTGTTTTTAATCAAAATAAGGACTCAAAGGAATAAATGAGAATTCATAACTCTTGTAGGATGTGAAAGTTCTGCATCCAGACAGTTTTCATAATTTAACTGTTGGTTAAAGGACATTTTCTAAACTTCTCAAGCATTGACTTGACTTCAGTGATCTCAGCAGCTGGTTTGTTTAGAAACTGTGAGTTGCTTTGGGGATCTGGCATTAGGGAACACTAAGTCTGCTTACTCATTGTCTCCATGAAAGCATTTTAGACTCTCAGAACCTTAGACCTTCATTCACAAAGCTGAAGGAATAGAAAAACTTGAAAACTCTGATTTGGTTGTTTGGTTTGTTCTCTTTGAGTAGTCCATCATTAGAAAAACAACTTCCACAATTTTGTGGAGAGAAGAACAATCCTTTCTCTGAATTCTCTTCATTGAGTTACCTGTGTTTTTATTGGCTGGATTGTTTTTGAATGATAATTTATTTACAGTAGAGGTTTGGATAATGTATCCTCCAATAGCTTTCTGTATCTCCCTTCAGGCTTTTCTATATCTCATTTTCCAAATTGTGGGTTGGAGCCATTTCTCTAAGAGATCTTGGCTACTCACTAGATCCTTCTGGAATTTCCTTCATCAGATTATCAAGGTTGGATAGGTTTTGTAAGGACATAAATCATCTTACTTTCCCGTGGGGCATTTTAAACCTATTTTATTTCATTTAATGTATTTATCTCTCACTGCAGGTTGTTTGCATTTTATTCAGAGGGAATTTTCCCAATGTTCTATAACATACATTTTTCCTCTATTTACTAGTAATTTTAGGGAAATCATTATCAAACGTGTTGCATTTCTAGCAATTATGAGACTAACAAGGAAGCATTCAAAAAATACAATATTGGCAGCCACCAACATTATATAGTACATTGTAGAATTTTTAATTTGTCAATGTACTCCTTTAGCATTCAAAGGCTATTTTTAAAAAGTATTTTAAAATATTTCTTTATTTTTAATGTATATGGATGCTTTGCCTGCCTGTATGACTGTGCACCATGTACATGCAGTGCCCACAGAGGAGGCAGGAGGGAAGAGGGTGTCAGATCCTCTAGGACTGGAGTTATAGATGGTTATGAGTCACCATGTTGGTGTTGGGAATTGAACCCAGGTCCTTTGGAAGAGCAGTCAGTGCTCTTAACTGCTGAGCCATCTCTTCAGCCCCAAAGTTATTTAATAACAGTCAATAATTCTAGGAGTGTTAGGAGGTAGGAAGTCTCCATACTACATAAATCATCACAAAATAACACAAGCAATGTAAAAATGAGACGACTTTTACTAATGGACCTGTATTTTTATTTTTAATCTATTTTTCATACAGTTTTGATAGGAACTAGTTTCATATGTTCTTTCAAATTTTTCTTAATAAGAACAAAGAAGTTGCGTGTGTGTGTGTGTGTGTGTGTGTGTGTGTGTGTGTGTGTGGTCAGAGGACAGCTTGTAGGAATCAATTCTCTCTTTCCACTAAGTGGGTTTCAGGGATTGCCAAGTCATCAGCTTTGACAGGAAGTGCTTTTACCTGGTTCATCTTGCCAGCCCCTTGTCCAACTAACTTCCTTCCTTCCTTCCTTCCTTCCTTCCTTCCTTCCTTCCTTCCTTCCTTCCTTCCTTCCTTCCTTCCTCCCTCCCTCCCTCCCTCCCTCCCTCCCTCCCTCCCTCCCTCCCTCCCTCCCTCCCTCTCTCTCTCTCTCTCTCTCTCTCTCTCTCCTTCCCTTTCCCTCCCTCCCCACCCCCCACCTCTCTTCTTTTTTTGAGCAAATGTTTCTTAATGGCCTAGAACTCAGCTAATTGATTAGGCTACTTGGCTGGTGAGCCCAAGAGGTCTGCCTGTATCAGCATCACCATGTCCAGCCTTTTAAAAGTAGGCTTTGAAGCCGGAGCTGCGGTCCTTATGCCTGCAAAGCAAGCACTTTACTGGCTGAGCGATCCTGTTAGCACTGCACAGAGTGACTAATAGGAATTAAGGAGCAGTAATTGACATCAGTATGCCAGGAAGCCAGTGTGAGGAGACAGGAGGAAGAGGATGGGGGAGGGGTGCGGAATACACCCCAGAATGAAGCTTTCAAAGTCCTGCAGAGCAGATGAGACTTTATATAGGACCATAAGGACAATCAGTGGGTTTTTAAGCAGGACTTTAGGACAGGCAACATTATCATTACAGGACTACACAGACCTGGTGATGGTGGTGGTAGTGGAGGGATGGATCACAGCAGGTATAGAGGAGGAATTTAATTAGAGAGAGAAACTATATGGCTGTTTTGGCAGTTCACATCACCTACAAATGTTTGTAGACCCTGAAATGATCATTTAGCTTTGTAACCTTTGGCTAAAATTAAATTAGATTTATTGAAATTTTTAGGTTTGATAGCTCCAAATCTATCCCCAAACATGGAAACAACTTAAATGCCTGACTCTGGGTATTGATTGTATCAAGTAAGGTAGGAATAAACTGGATGGAATGTCATATAGTCATTATGAATGATGCTATGGGAATTAATGATGCAGGGGAACTCCCATGACATTGTGATAAGAAAAATGCATTAAACATAGCATTAGGGCTAGGGATATGGGCCAGTGAGTGAAGTCCTGGATGTGCATATGTGAGCACCTGAGTTTGAATCACCAGCACCTGCTTATAACAACAACAACGAAAGCATGGTGGTGGATGCCAGTAACTCCCACACTGGTGAGGGAAAAGCAGCTTTAGTGAGAGATGCTGTCTGAGAAAAATTAAATGGAAAGTGATATCTGTATGTACACATGCACACACATGCATAAATCATACATGCATATATATACTCATACTAATAAAAATAAAAATTAAACATCATTAAGACAGTTTAACATGATATACATGAATAAATAGGTGAATAATAAGTAAATCGAAATAAGAATTCATGACATATTACCCCAAAATGCTAGAACAATTGTCTCTGGAAATGAATTTTAAAATAAAAATTCTCATTTTATCTTTAGTGTTCTTTTGTTTTTCTCCCAGACTTTCTTCAACAGCCATATATAAATTTTTACCACAAACACATTATCTTGGAATAAATTTAAAATGGAAAGTTTGCTTAGAAGATATCAATTATTTCCATTTTGTCCTCAAGATGAGAGAAATGATTTCAAGGAATGATTTGATCCCAAAAGATCCCACATTAGCTGGAAAGGTACATAGCAGATCCTGTGCACAGTTTTTCTCTTTTTTGCCAGTTATGTTCCTAGAATCTTTGCAGACAGGGATGATCATATGTCAAAATCATGGTCTATGAAATGGAAAGAGAAGTCTATGCACAAATCCTGGAATGATTTTATTCACTGATTAAGAAAAACAAGCCTTACTATGAAAATGTTTCTTTCCTTTCTCCTTGTTTTGAGGGTAGATGTGATGTCTTGAGCTACAGCAGCCATGTTGTGCACATTAGCTGACAGCTTGAAGACAGGAAGTGGAGGAAACACTAAGAGAGATCTTGAGCCCCAACACCATCACTGAAAAGCTCAGGCAATAGAATCAGCCTAATTATTTTTTATTTAAGGAAAGCATAAATATCCTACTGATATATTTAGGCTTACTTAACTTGTAGAAAGGAAGGAAGAAAGGAAGGGAGGGAAGGAAAGAGAGAGAGGGAAAGGTGGAAAGAAGGAAGCGTTTTGAAAGAAATCCTTATTATGAGGGCCACTAAGAAAATAGGATGCTGGGATCCTAGTAACTGTTTCCTTCAGTTCTGTTGTAACTAATTTGCTTCTAAGTCCTTTGTGCAAACATGCTTGGGAGGTGAGAACAGCTTCCCACAACTTGCCTGCCAGGATGTAGACAGGCGTAGGTTACATTTTCTGATATGGTTTCTAAAGTGATGTTTCCCCTGAGATAAAGAAACTTGAGAGTTAGCTTATCTTTGCTAGTTTATAAATGGCAGGAAGTGGCTTCTGTATCTTCTGTGAGAGCAGCACCGTCACCATAGTCACAGTCACAGTGGACTGTGGTACGTTCAGAAGGCGGGGCTCTTTTGTTGCTTGCCTGCATTTCAAGGTAGTTTGTTACCCACTACTAGGATATAGTTGAAAGCCACTTAAGATTCCATCTAGGACTCCATCTGAATAGTTCAGGAAGAGACTCATTGTCTCAGTGTCCCAGACACTGTCAAATTTGCCACATATTCTAACACACACAGTCTGGAGAATAGGATTTGTAATTCTTTAGCATTTTGTTCAGCCAAATATGGTAACTTTAAGAATTAGTAGAACATGATGTTATAATTCTGAATTTATAGTCTGTGTACTCCTAAGGCCTTGAAAACGGGAGAAAATCTATTGCAAGAATAAATAAAAAGTCATTTGTTAGGATTTACACTTTAAAATGTCCTCTGAAGACTTGTTAAAGGCTTGACTGCAGCCTGGTGGGTTTTGGAGAAGACATTGGATCCTGGGATCTCTGACTTCATCAATGGATTATACATTAATGGGTTCATAACTACCGTGTGGAGCTGAAAGCTAGGATGCTGTGGATATTGCTCTGTATAAATAAACACTGATTGGCCAGTAGCCAGACAGGAAGTATAGGCAGGACTAACAGAGAGGAGAATTGAGGGAACAGGAAGGCAGAGGGGGAGACTGCTGGAGCCGCCGCCAGGACAAGGAAGATGCAAGGTACCAGTAAGCCACGAGCCACGTGGCAAAGTATAGATTAATAAAAATGGGCTAAATATAAGAGTAAGAGCTAGACAGTGATAGGCCTGAGCTAATGGCCATGCAGTTTAAATAATATAAGCATCTATATGTTTATTTTATAAGTGGGCTAAGGGACTGCAGGGGCTTGGCGGGACCAGGCGAGAAAATTCCAGCTACACTAGGAAGCAGTGCCTAGCTTGAGAAAGCAGAACCTTGGTGACATGCCACAGAGGGATGTGTCTCCTGCCTCTTCTTTCTTGCTGGCCGCTTTCCTCTACCATTCTCCTTCGTCATGAAGTCCTACCTGGCTGCAGGCTCAGAAACACAGTCACATGACCATGAGCTGAAATCTCCTCTATCCCTTTCTCTTATTCTTAGATGTTAGAACTTTAGATACTTAAGTCTTTGGGACTTGGCCCAGTGGCTTCTGGGCTCTTGAACGGGCAGCCTCTAACAGTTATAACATTGGTTTCTTTTGTTTGGTGGACTATCATTGAGCAATGTTGCCAAATTGCTTCAAGGTTCAGCTTTGAGCAGATTCATTGTAATTTTCCAACTCTACCCTGGAGAAGTGAGTCATTTCTGTTAATTAACCCCCATATAATATTGACTATTAGGATATATATTAATATATGTATTAATATATATAATGTGTAATATATAAAATTTTCTGACTTACCCAGAACCTTAGATAAAAGGACAGTAACATTTGTGAACATTTTAAAATGGAGTAAATCATCAAAGGGCTCAGACATTGGTTCAGAAACTCTGGGCAATCAGGAAAATAGATGGATGATATAAATCATTATAACAGCCTTTTAGAAGTCACTTTAAAAATACAGAAGAAATGTGATTCTTCAATTATTATGGAAACAAGGTAAAAAAGTGTGGAGCTTTTAAGTGTGAGACTTTTCTTCCCCAAATGATCAGATCTGACAAAATAGAGTAAGAGCTTTTTGTGTGATGGCAAGCCTCTCAGACATGTATGCAGATAAACGACACTGGATGAATAGTGTTTAATAATAGTACTTAATATCCTTCCCCAGAACATAATTGGTAATTTCTGAAGCATAAGTGATTTCTGAAAAGAGGCACTAACTAGAGGCAAAATAAATGTAGGATGATTTAGCTTCTTTGTATGAGCAATTTGAAAATATAATCAGGAAAAGCAGAAATAATTGTAATATAGAAAAAAATTAAAATCACATTTAATGAAAAGCTGTTTAGTTAGTTGGGTATATAAAAGAAAATGTTAAAATACTTTGAAATTGAGGAAATCCATAGATTAGTGCCATTAGATTTCTTTTAGTATTTTGGTGCAATAGAAAAGGAAGGCAAATTGAATGGGTCTAATTGAGTGTCTTTATAAAGGACTGAAAATTCAAGAACTAAAAATAGTAAAAAGAAAACCTCAAAACATAATTCTACATAGATAAGTTAGACCTGTAGATGTAACCAACTGCCTTATTAAATAAGAGACACAGAGCCAATGTAAAGATGAAAGCCAAAGAGGTCAGAGCTAAGAGTCTTACCCACTTTCCGCCAGCTAGCCTCTCCCGCCAAGAGACCTCTCCGAAAGGGACTACTTCCTGTGCATTTGACTTTAAATAAGAGTTCTGTTTTGCCTTCTCATTGGTTGTAAACCCAACCACATGACTGCCTCGTCACTGCCTCTCTGTACAGACCTCCAAGTCTTCTATGGTTGGTATTGAGATTAAGGGCGTGTGTCTCCAATGCTGGCTGTATCCTTGAACACACAGAGATCTACCTAGTTTTGCCTGCCGAGTGCTGGGATTAAAGGCGTGCACCCACCACCGCCCTGGCTTTCGCTATGGCTTGCTAATAGCTCTGACCCCTAGGCAACTTTATTTATTAACATACAAATAAAATCACATTTCAGTACAAATAGAATACCACTATATTTCCCCCTTTCTAATTTAATAAAAAGAGAAAAAAAAGAAAGTTGTACCTAATATAAGAAAAACTATATACAAAAGTACAATAACTATATATCTACAAATGGCGCCCAACGTGTTGGCAAGAGTTTCCACCTAAAACCTGAGAAAAAAGATACTAAAACGGAGCTAAAAACAGTTCCTAGTTGTCTCTCTCAAGTTAGCGGCAACCTGCGTGTTTGAGCCACTATGGCAGGTTCCTGGCGTGCACACTCGACCTGCAGTATGGCGGGAATGAGGCGTCTGCCAGTGGCACATTAAACTGCGTGGTGGATTTAGCCTTTGCTAGTACAAAACAAAAAAAAAAAAGAGGTTTCTTTTGATAGAAGCATAGACCCACAAAGGCTCCCAGAGCTGGTAGTAAATGTATCACCGCCATGTTGGGAAGCTGAGGCGGGCGGAGCCGGCAGCCATAGTGCCGTTTCAGTTTTAGAATGCTGCAGTTTAAAGCAATAGGCTCAAGGCTTATAAAAAAATAAGCCACATAAAGATGGCTACCACACAGAGAATCTGGATTATGTTCTCTTTGATATTCGTAACTGAAGAAAAACATTTGATTGCAAAAGCTGTTGAGTTATGCCAAAATGTATATTTTAAAGGTACCTTGACTTCAAAATTTGGATGTAAGGATATGTTGCTTTGGAAAGGAAGCTCTGCTTTTGTTTCCACAGAAAGCCAGAGGCTATGGATTTGTTCCAGATTAAGATACATCAGGTTTGACCAGCCAAGACCCCCTGAAAGGTCTCCGGTGACACCATGGCCCAGATGATCCAACATCCAGAATGGTTTGAAGGCAACTGGCTCAGACAATACAGCCTCATGGACTACTCCATAATCCTAAAATTTTCTTTGTGTCCCCATAAGATACAGCGCCCCCCTCCAGCAGGAAGTAGTAAGAGAAGCTACGCCCAAATTTCCAAATTATATGTAATTTTACTATGTTAATGTTAAAATCTTCCTTTTTGAAAAAAAAGAAAAGGGGAAGTGCTGTGGGATGGTCTGTATGTCAAACATGTTGCTTATTGGTCAATGAAATAAAACACTGATTGGCCAGTGGTCAGGCAGGAAGAAGTATAGGTGGGACAAGGAGGAGAGAATTCTGGGAAGTGGAAGGCTGAGGAGACACTGCCAGCCGCCACCAGGACAAGCAGCATGTAAAGATGCCGGTAAGCCACGAGCCATGTGGCAAGGTATAGATTTATAGAAATGGATTAGTTTAAGATATAAGGACAGTTAGCAAGAAGCCTGCCACGGCCATACAGTTTGTAAGCAATATAAGTCTCTGTGTTTACTTGGTTGGGTCTGAGCGGCTGTGGGACTGGCGGGTGGCAGAGATTTGTCCTGACTGTGGGCCCGGCAGGAAAACTCTAGTTACATAGACCACAAGTGTTTCTTTCCTGCTGATTGTAACCTATTGCCTTAAATTGTATATGCGGGGAGATGACTATGATACTTAGTTTTAATGCTTTTATATTAAAGTGAACAGCTTAGGGAATCAAGTTGTGCTGTTAGGTTTAGAGGGTTTCTCAGCTGGGGTTGGGTTTTGAGGGCTCTTTAGAGATGACAAGTAAAACCACACTGTGAGTATATTAGCTCACATTTTCTTCAAATGGCCGATGCAGCCTGGATATCCCAGACATGGATTCGATGTCTTTAAACATTACATTCTGTAGTGGGTAGCCATTCCGGCTTTGGTCTGGAAGTTCCAACCCCCACTGAGGCTTCGGTAACTATCACGCCTACAAGGCGGGGCCAAGGGAGGGCCCTGAAAACCCAAGATCCAGATGCACACTCTCTGTTCCTGGACCCTGGATGGTGGAGGTAGACCAAGCAGAGTTCTCCAGAGAACACCGCCAGACTGTGACACACCTCCCCTAGACCCTGCAACCTACCTACCCCTTCACTTGTAAGTTACCCACTAATAACCCTCCCTTTAACTGCGTGGAGTGGCCTTAGTAATGTCACCAATGCCATTTGTGTCGTGTGCCTCAAAGTTGTTACGATCATTTCATTCAAGAGTTCATTGACTTGGTATTTTTGGGATCTTGAATGCCTGTCAGCACAGTGCTGGCAACATTCAAGCAGAACTAAAGAACACACATCTTTTTTATAGGGAAGTTCATGAAGAAGTACTTCACTATATTTCCCAGCTATGGACAGTCTCAGGAACTTTGAAATAATGATTTCATAAGCCAGCTGTTGCATTTTGTCTCATAGTCAAGTGAGAATTCATGATTTCATTTGCTTACAAATTGAGGTTAGTTTTCAGATTTGAGCTTTTTAATCTCATATAACTGTCAGCATACTGCTGCTGACAGAAACTTTATCAAACAAATAATTGTCTCTAATAGAATATGGAAAATAATTTAAAAACATTGGATATACCAGGAAATGGTTCCGTTTGGATCACAACTCCATTATCTTGTTCTCAGGTCAGTATATTAAACAGTAATGGAAAAATATCAAAAATGGTGGCAGTTGCCGAGGAGTGGTGGAGCACGCCTTTAATTCCAGCACTCGGGAGGCAGAGGCAGGCGGATCTCTGTGAGTTCGAGGCCAGCCTGGTCTACAGAGTTCCAGGACAGGCTCCAAAGCTACACAGAGAAACCCTGTCTCGAAAAACCAGAACAAACAAACAAACAAAAATGGTGGCAGTTAACAGCAAATATAAGTTTTTATGTACTAAGGGTTTTTTTTGATAGTTACATTAAATTTTGCTTCTAAGACAGTGACTAACTAACATAGTTGTGTTTTTTACATTAATAAACTGCATCACTACCGTCATTAAGATTCCTGCTCACATTTACACTGCCAGCACCAGGCAGAGGATTTCAACAAAGCCTGCATGGCCAAAAAAGGTCTCCTCTGCAGTGACAGCATGATTGAGTTAAACAAAATGGCCCATCATTAAGATATGCGTGTCTATATCATCTAAAAACTTATGAATGGTAGCAAATTAAAATTTATTCTTAAATTCTACAATTAATAACAATAGCATCTGAGTATTTAATTTCCTTAAGAGCTTCCAAAATTACTCAGAATAAAAAACAAACATTTTCTTTTCTCCACAAGTCTGGTAAGATTGACCTAATTTTTAAATAACTAAATTTTTACAGAGATATGAAAAGATATCAAATGTGCACGTGTTCCATAATAGACACAGTTACCTTCTAGCTCTTTAGTAAAATTGTTAAAATGGTCGCAAGTTACGTGCATTATATATATATATATATATATATATATATATATATATACTCATTTATTTAACAGATTACCTACTTCATTGTAAAATTAGATACAGAAAGATGCACAAAAATCTAGCTTCTTATCATTATTAATCATTGACAGTTTGGATGAATTTGGAGTCACCTAGGAAACACCCCTTTGTGCATGTGGGTGAAGATGTTTCTAGGGATATTTGAAGAGGAAGACCTCCTTGAATGTTTGTGGCACCATTCTATTGGCTGGAGTCTTGGATTGAATAAAAATGGGAAAAAAAGGAAAGGAACTAAGTACCAGCTCAGCTTTCTTTGCTTCTTGACAATGCACACAGCCTCTCGTATTATTTCCACAATGCCATACCTGCAAACTGTGGGCCAAAAGTAAAGCCTTCCTTTTTAAAGTTGCCTTTGTCAAGCATTTTGTCATAGCAAAGATAAAGGCAACTACTATGGGCTTAAAATAGCTCATTGAGTATTTATTCCTACAGCCTTTGGTCCTTCGTAACGATCGTTCATATCAAAGCACAGAACTCTACTCCCCTCAACATGTCCACCCTCATACAACCCACTTTCTCCTTCACAATAAACGCTCTTCTCACTTTTGTATCAATCACTTATTTATAAATCTCCGAATTCATCCTTAGTCCTGCTGCAGCCTACCCACAGGAATCCTGCCCAACCCAACTCTTAGGGATCTGTGTAGCACAAATCTTATAAAGGTCTTATTAATAAAATCAAACCCAAGCCAGGTATTGGGGTTAAAGCTGGAAGTTCAGAGAAGCAGAACAAGCCACAGCCACCCCACCTCACCAATTCCTCAGCTGATCTCGTTTCCTCACACTGGAAGCCTCTGTGTCCTCATCCGAATGACCCTCAGCTGAACTGCTGCTCAAAGCCTAAAAGCTTAACCAGCTCTAGTTCCTGGTCCTCACGTCTTATATACCTTTCTGCTTCCTGACATCACTTCCTGGGATTAAAGGTGTGGGTCACCATGCCTGGCCGTTTCCAATGTGGCCTTGAACTCACAGAGATCCAGAGGGATTTCTGCCTCTGGAATGCTAGGATTAAAGGCGTGTGCTACCACTGCCTAGCCTCTATGTTTAATATTATGGCTGTTCTGTTCTCTGACCCCAGATAAGTTTATTGGGGTGCACAATATACCAACCACAGATCTGGTCTCGATGAAGACCCAGGACCCCACTACTTCTTCCTAGTGGCCCCTGACAGCCTTTCCTTCTAGCCCATCTCCATTCTTTGTGACTCTGCCAACTGGCAGAACCTCTTTCTACCAGGAACCCAAAGCTACCACACTAGGCTGGGGCTCAGGTAGCAGACCTTCACTCTCCCTATCTTTCCTATCCCATGTCCTGATCTCCCCAGACTTACCCTTAGTTCTGTGGCAGCCTTCCTTCTTGAGCAACCCATCCCCACCCCAGTCCATCTCTATCCCTTTAAAATTTGTCCTTTTGGTGCTGACCCAGGATCTCCACAGCTCTTTACCATTGCTCCTCTCAACTTTCCTTCTAGCCCATCTCCCTTCCTTTGGGACTACCCTACAGACCTACACAACTGCTCTCTACTAGGAAAATGATATCTACCACACTGGGCTGGGAACTACCACATTCATGGACCCTACAGCTGCCACACTTGACTAGGACCCAGAGTGGGCAATAGCAACCAAAGACCAGCATACAAAGTCAACAAAGATGAAACCAGATATCTACACCAAAAACTACTTCAAGCACCCTAACTCCAGATTCCTAGTTCCCAGCAAGAAGACAACATGAACAACCAAGAAAATATACCTCCTCCAGAAGCCACCAACTATATTGCATTAGGCTTCAAGAAAAGCAATTTAACTGAAGCATAAGATATGAATTATTTTCTTGAGAGAGGGTTTCTCTGTGTAACAGCCCTGGCTGTTCTGAAACTTACTTTCTAGATCAGGCTGGCCTTGAACTTGCAGAGATCTGTCGGCCTTTGCCTTGAATGAAACAATTCAAGATATAAAAATAGGATTTAATAAAAATAAAGTAATCACTAAAGAAAACCCAAACTGAAATAAAATTGGAAAAGAAAAACTAAAGATGTCAAACAAAAAACTTACTGGTAAACCAAGCCAACAGCTTGAAAGGTATGGAAAAGAGAATTTCCGGTGTTGAATACAAGGCAAGAGAAATAGGGTACCTCAGTCAAAGAGATTGTTAAATCTAAAAGATCCCCACACAGGAAATCTATGAGAATATGAAAATACCAAACTTTATTTGCAAATGTTATAATTTTATACAAAAACACTGAGAATCCACTAGGGAACTTCTATAGCTGATGAGCAGCTTCAGCAAAATAGCAAGGTACAAAATTAATACACAAAACTCAATGCTCTTTAAATACACAAATGACAAACAGGCTGAGAAAGAAATCAGTACCTTTCAAAATAGCTACAAAAATATCTTGGGCTAATTCTAACCAAGCAAGTGAAAGACTTGTGTAATAAAAGCTTCAAGACATTGAATAAAGAAATATAAGACACCAGATGATGGAAAGGTTTGTCATGCTCATGGATCAATGGGGTTAATATTGTAAAAATGCTCATCCTGCCAAAAGCAATCTACAGTTTCAATGTAATCACCATCAAAATTTCAACACTATTCTTCATAGGAATTAAGGGAAGAAATCTTTTTTTCCGATTAATGATCGATATTGGTTGATCGATCAGTCATTGATTCATGACGTCATCCACTCATCGGGCACTCGCAGGAACCGAACCTGCCACCTCTGCCACCACAGGCCGGCCGCCTAACCTCTGAGCCACCTCTCTGGGTCGCTAAATTTTTTTTTTCCAGAGCTGAGGACCGAACCCAGGGCCTTGCACTTGCTAGGCAAGCGCTATATCACTGAGCTAAATCCCCAACCCCCTAAGGGAAGAAATCTTAAGTTTCATATGAAAACTCACATACACACACCAATAAACAAATAAACAAACAAATAAATAAATAACCAAGATAGTCAAACCAATTCTGACAATCCTGAATAAAAAAAGAATTTCTGGGGACATCACAACCCAAGCTATAGTAACAACAACAAAAACTTGGCAATATGGTATTGGCATAAAAGCAGACACATTGATCAATGGGATTAAATTGAAGATCCAGACATAATTCCATACATGTATGGAGACCTGATTTTTGACAAAGAAGCCAAAATGAAAAATGAAGGTAAGCTAGCCTCTTCACTAAATGGTGGTGGTCTAATTGGATGGCTGCATGTAGAAGAATGAAAATAGACCTGTATCTATCACCTTGCACAAAACTCATCTCCAAATGGATCAAGGACTTCAACATAAGAACAAATACCCTGAATCTGATCACATACACACACAAAAATGGGGAATAGGATTGAACTCAATGGCACAGGAAAGAGATTTCTGAATAAGACATAGAAAAATGGGGCCCCATTAAGCTAAAACGCTTTTATACAGCAAAGGACACCACCACTCACACAAAGCAGGAGCATACAGAATGGGGAGGATCCTTACCAATTATACATCTGGTAGAGGGTTATTATATAGAAAAAGGAACTAAAAATAAAAAAACCCACAAAACAAATAACTCAATTTAAAAAAAATGACGTATAGGACCAAATAGAGAGTTATCAAAAGATGAAACACAAAAGACTGAGAAACATGTAAAAAATCTTAAACATGGTTAGATATCAGGGAAATGCAAAATAAAACTACTTTGATATTTTATCTTACCACAATCAGAATGGCCAAGATTAATGAAACAAGTAACTGCAGGGAAAGGGGAACACATTCTGGTGGGATTACAAACTGGTACAGTCTCTATGGAAATCATGTGGAAGTCCCTCAAAACACTGAAAATCTGTCTATTACATAATCTAGCTCTACCACACTTGGGAATATATCCAAAGAGCTCTACATCTTACTACAGAGATATTTACTCATTTGCATTCACTGCTGGCCTACTAATAGTAGCTAGAAAATGGAGACAATCTAGATATCCATCCACTGATGAACGCACAGCAGAAATGTGGTACATTTACACAATTGTAGCTAAAGTTTTTCTGGTCCCACCCAGCTCCTGTGGCTCCATGGTCCCACAGCCACTCAAACCCAAATGAACACACAGAGGCTTATATTAATTATGAACTGTATGGCTTAATGGCTCAAGCTTCTTGCTAGCTAGCTCTTTCACCTTAAATTAACCCGTTTCTACAAATCTATACTTTGCCACATAGCTTGTGGCTTACCAATACCTTTACATCTTGCTTCTCCTGGAGGCCGTGGCTGGCAACATCTCCTCTCTTTCTGTTCTCCATCTCTCCAGTTAGAATGTCCTGCCTAACCTTATTCTGCCTCACCACTGGCTAAAGAGCTTTATCAACCAATCAGAGCAACACATATTCACAGTATACAGAGCGACATCACCCATCACACAATGGAATGTTATTCACTTGTTAAGAAATATGAAATCATAAAATTCTCAGATAAATTGAGGGAGCTAGAAACAATAATCTTGAATGAGGTAATTTGACTGGAAAAGGTAAATATTGCAAATGTTAGATTTTAAGCTTTAGGTATACGTGTTTCAATCAGAACAACCACAGAGGTTAGATAACTAGTAAGAGAGCTGACATGGAGGAGATCTTCCAAGGAAGGGGATATGAAATAATAGTGCTATTAATTTGGATTTTTTTTTTTACTATTGTCAGTGTTGTGACATTCTTTAAACCTTTATTTCACTTTGATTTAAATCTTTTCCTCCCCACTTTTCCTCAATAAGCATTATGTTTTATTTATTTTCTCTTCTGTTCTTTCAGTTTTTACTTGAAAAAAATTGTTAATTTATTTCTATTTCTCTAGTTTTGACACTTAATTTCAAAGTTTTTCTTATGCTAAACCTAAATTGTTCAAGTGTAGCATTATTTTCTGTATTGAATTTGAAAGTATAAGGTTAAAGTTCTACTATTAGTAGCTGTCATTACTGTCTTTATGCTTGATACTTCCCTACTGTTTGAGTTTGCTGAAGCTATTCAAGAAGAGACAGCCCAATTTCATGGAGATCCATCCAACTAGTTTATACAGAAGGTTAAAATATTTTTTGCCTTAGTTCTTAACTAAGGTTGTCTGGCTTCGACATGTTTTCTTTACTCCATTCCTTTACCTCTCAGATGCTCTCTGCTCATTTTCAGTAGGCTTTATTTGTGTAACCTCCATTACATGTATTTGAAATTTGACGCCATTATTAAAAGTTCAAAGGAAATGAATGTACGTTGGCTTCCAAGGTGTGTCCCTGCTTCTGGGTAGCTCAGGGGTTAGCAATGGTTAGGCAATGACTAAGTAATGTTATTTGTAAAACCATCTGAAAGCGTCATATAGGAAAAGAAGAAAGAAATAGCCTATCAGTTTGGAGCAGGACAAAACAAAACCCCATTGTGGGAACCAGCCACACAGAAAGACCTGGAAGAAAAAAAAAGACAACCTATTAAGACACTTGCCATGATAGTTTCTTATGGTGCCTGTGCTTCATATTCTTTCAATTACGGTATGTTAAGAATAAGTTGTTTCCCCCAGCACGAACAAAGGAACCCTGACTGTTTTGTTAATGTTCAGCCTGAATGTAAAAGTTTATTTAAAATCTTGAGGCAACTTACTAATCACTTGTTAGTTTACTGAATTGAAAAAATACTTTTAAGATACAGCCCAGTTAGACATAGCAGGCAACCTAGGCTATAGTTGGAGACCTGTCTCAAAAGAAGAAGAATGCAAATTTAAAAAAGGAACTTAAAGCAACCAATGTCTAAGCTTTCCCACTCGTTTGTGTCATGTTTTTCATGCTCACTTTGCATTTTATTTGGGTAAAGTTATCTGACTTCAATTCTGCTGGTCATTTTACACTCACATAAAGATGAACTCCCTTTTCCCGGTACCAACAGATGTGGTTGATACATTGTGCACCCCACAGTTATCTGGGGCTCAGAGACAGAACAGCCACTATATTAAACATAGAGTTTAGGCAGTGGTCACACATGCCTTTAATCATAGCATTCTAGAGGCAGAGATCCATCAGATCTCTGTGAGTTCAAGGCCACACTGGAAACAGCCAGGCATGGTGACACACACCTTTAATCCCAGCACTTGAGATTTCATGTCTTGCTTGGGAAAGACACATGCCTTTAATCTCAGGAAGTGATGGCAGGAAGCAGAAAGGTATAAAAGGCATAAGGACCAGGAACTAGAAGCTTTTAAGCTTTTAGGCTTTTAGCAGCAGTTCAGCTGAGATCCATTCGGATGAGGACTCAGAGGCTTTCAGTTTGAGGAAACAGGATCAGCTGAGAAGTTGGAGGGGTGAGGTTAGTTGTGGCTTGTTCTGCTTCTCGGATCTTTTAGAATTCACCCTAATACCTGATTCCCAGGTTTTTTTTTTTTTTTTTAAATAAGACCATTTAAGATTCGTGTTACAAACATAGTTTATAGTGCTTAGTTTCTCTCCATACTTCACATTTCATGCACAGGACTACAGAACTATGCATTTTGTGCAGATATGTTACAATTTCCTAACTCTTCCAGGATAAACACACAAATTTGTTCACAGAATTATGAATCTAAAACATTAAATTAATTTCTATGAAACTAGTCCATCAACGGCTTCAGTTTCCACATAAAGGAGTCACCATAGCAAGTGACTCAGGACATCAGATGGAAGAATCTTCCTAAAAACATAAAACTAAAACAAAATGAACATTCAATTAAGCTGATGGTGTTTTTATCTCCAAATTGTACTCTGTCTTAATACATCCTCCTGGGAGGTAGGTACACAGTAGCCAGAGCTTTAGTAATTCAGCAACTACCAAAAACACATATAGAGAGAGCAATGAGCATTGTCACCCACAGTTTCATCTGGATGTACAATGTGAGCTCCTGACTGCAACTTTCTGTACTAGATGTACACCTTAAGTCCAATACACAGACATCCATGATAAATGGGCCATGAGAGATATTTTCTAATTTATCTGAGAGAGAGAGAGAGAGAGAGAGAGAGAGAGAGAGAGAGAGAGAGAGAGAGAGAGAGA
>CABHPR010150559.1:0-46301 GCA_902168415.1 Peromyscus melanophrys | reverse complement strand
CTCTCTCTCTCTCTCTCTCTCTCTCTCTCTCTCTCTCTCTCTCTCCAATCCTCGCTGTGGCTCACAGTGTCTAAACATCTCAGGAAGCCAGAGGACTTGGCACTCACGGATCTAGCTTGTGAAGGTCAGCATCCTAGCTGGTGGAGAGAGAATCAAAAGAGGGTAGGAGCTTGTCTGGAGGTGCAAGTGTCAGGAAGGTCTGTGCTGTCTTAGAACTCACTGTTATGGATGTCAGTCCAGTGAGAGACGTGATCAAAACATCACAGTAGTTAAACAGGAACACCATGGAGTCAGATAACAATGCCAACTGCAAAACTCTGATCCAAGCTTTGTCCGCAGATCTCCATCTTCTGTGAACTTTCAGTGTGTCCTTATGGGACAGCCCATGGTCCCTCTCTTTTAACCATGTAGTCTTCCTGCAACATGCCCAGAAAGTTTAAAATAGAGTTAGACAATTTCTTTTTGATGAGCCGTTCTATGTCACAGAGAAAAAATATTCAATTCCAGCCTTCAAGCTCAAAGTCCCCACAGGGTAAATGGAACTAAGAACACTCTTGAACTACGTCTTGTGGACTTGTTAATTAAGACTGTGGTGGACAAAGGGGTCAAGGATAGAGAAATTGGCTTTCTTTCCACCCAACCACTTCATTTATGAACCATTCATCTTGTACTCAACTGTAAAGCTATCGCTTTAGGAGCTCCATTCTATGTATGAGAAACATTGAGACTCAGAAAACTTAATCTGCCCAGGCTCACATCCTAAGCAACTTTGGGGGGTGATATGTGGACTAGACATTGTGACTTTAGTCCCATAATGGTGACTTCCCACATATGTCCTAAATCCCAAACAGTTAGCAGGTGGTCCCAGCATTGTATTAGCCACTTTTGGACACTTTCTCTTTCCAGCAAGAATCTGCCCTAGACACCATTCTGTTGCTATGACAAACCACTCTGACCAAAAACAACTTACAGAAAGAAAAGGTTGATTGGCTTACAGGTGACATCTCATCAATGAGAGAAGCCAGCACAGGAAGTCAAAGCAGGAGCCTGGAGGCAGGAACTGAAGCAGAGACTGGAGAATGCAGCTCACTGGCTTGATTTCCAAGGCTTTCTCAGCTTGCTTTCTCATACCACTAGGGACCATCTGCTCAGGGTTGACACTGCCCACACTGGCCTAGGCCCTCCTCCGTCATCATTAACAGAGCAAATGTTCTACAGACATGTCCACAGGCCCATCTGATGGAGGCAACGCCTCTGTTGAGACTCCCTCTTCTAAGATGGCAAAAACCAGCACAGGGTCTTTCAACAACAAAGCAGAAACTGCCTCTACCCTAAAAGGGCATGGAGTAATGATGTTCTCCGTTCTCTCATACAATTTTCATGAGCATTTGGAAATAGGGACCCCCTGTCATCACACATGATATACAGTGAGAGTAAGCATTATTTAGAATTAGAAGCAACGTTAAGTAACAAAATAGGCACAAAAGATATCAATATGAAAGTATTTGCATTTCCTGATAAATTTTTATTCCATCCTATAGCATTGTAACCATCATTATTATGAAAACACTTAAGTTAAAAAAATTTATGGATATGCAATTATAAATAATTTAAACACCATTCTTTAGACAAATACAATATCGCTCTAGTATCTAAAACAAGGTAGGGTGAGGACATGGCCCAGTGGTAAAGTGCTTGCTGTACAAGGGTGAGGGCTAGAGTTCAGATCCCCAGAAACTGCACAAAACCCTGACAGGCATGGTGGCCTACCTGTGCCCTGCCAGGCTCAGGAGGCAGAGACAGCAGAGTCCCAGGGCAAGCTGGCTAGCTATCCTAGAGCTAAGGCTCCGGGAGAAGCCCTGCCTTCATAAACAAAGTAGAGAGCACTCAAAACATATGCCGACTGCTGGCTTGTACACGTATGTGCACACATATGTGCCCTCACATGTATGCCAACATACCTGTGAAAGCACATAAACACATGTACATTCACATACACATGCAAAGAGAGAGAGAGAGAGAGAGAGAGAGAGAGAGAGAGAGAGAGAGAATAAAAATAAGTAAAAGTTTCCAAGTTCCTAACTCGACATAACTTCATAGAACCTCCACAACCATTTTGATTCCCCACAGAACAAAGAACAAGGTGTGTCTTTTCCAAATGGACTCCATCTTCTCTACAACACATACTGTTTTCTTTATCTCAGCCAGTGTTTTTAGGGATTATGCATTAACCCTCAATATTTGACAATATTGCTAACTTCATAATTTTAAATATAGCATTTTTCCATAAAGCAACAGCTCTTTTGACAGAAAGTTATTGAAAGCAAAAATCAAAAAACACACTGAGAATCTCTTGAGCATAGGCTATACGTTCTTCTCAGATTTAAAAAAAACTATTGTCAGAATGATTAAATAGTATTGCATTTTATTTTTAATTTATAAAAATATGGTATAGAACAATTTTTCTTCTCTTCTGAGCCTGTTTCACTTTCCAACCTTGAAGAAATTCAGCAGCTTAGAAAGTATTTTACACTATTAGTCTTCACTGATACCATTTCTTGCACAATGAATGTAGTTTGTGGCTGTAAAAATAATGTCTCTTCTGGTAAACACCAGTAATTCAGTAAGTCCTACCATTGACCTTCAGATACATAACAATCTCTGCACAGTCTGAGTTGTGAATAAAAACCTCAAATGCAGCTCTATCATTCTCATTTACTCTCTGTTGGTTTGGCATTGGGATCTGGCTATTATTATACTAGGCATGTTTGCAGAGCCTGTTGCTGGTTCTGAGTCGTTCAATTCCCCTTACCTGAGTCCCACTCTCAAGACACTTAATCAAGATAATGAGCCAGGTGGTGGTTGCGCACAACTTTAATCCCAGCACTCGGGAGGCAGAAGCAGGCATATCTCTGTGAGTTCGAGGCCAGCCTGGTCTATAGGGTGAATTCCAGGACAGCCAGAGTTACACAGAGAAACCCTGTCTTGAAAAATAAACAAAAAAAAATAAGGTGATGAGTAGGTCTACCATGAATGTCCTTGGAGAGTTTACTTAACCCTTCCAGGTCCCCGTTTCACAAATGTCAAAGCTCTTCCCTTTAGAGTCATTGTTCATAAATGTCATCTATCACTTATACAGGATGCATCGTGAAAAATGAATAACTGGTTAATTTTTTCACAATGAGCAGGACATGATGGTTTTTAGCCCTCTTCATTATGGTTTATAGTATGAGGAGTATCCACTAAAAGAAAGAAACCCATATTAATACATAATCCAGTAAAATGAACACTGGCTGTCCTTGTCAAGTCTTACGTACTGTACATAATTTTGTGCTGGGCTTCTAAAGGAAAATCAGTACACTTTGAACACACCATCACCATCACAAGCGTGTGAAGAATGTGCTACCACAGTATCACAATCGCCATAGTGCTATATGACTTCTTCAGCCCCATTAGAATCTAGGGCACCACAAAAAAAAAGCATCATGCATGGATGACTGTAGTTTATAGATGTGAATACCAGGTAATATTTAATAGGCACCCAGGACCTCCCATAATTATTACTATTCGCAGATTAGTCAGAAGGTGTAATTATGAGCCCTGTTTTGCTGATGTGAAAACTGAAGCTTCTGGGTGTGGTGGCTGCTGGGACTCATCTTTTGTCTTCTCTGCCATCCCGAGAGTGGAGCTCCTAGTCATCAGCTGTACTAACTCAAAACTACTACAGCATTATCTCCTGTCACCAGTGAAAAGCTTTCTCCAACCCAAAATGTGGAAATGATCAGAGTTCAAATTGGTAATATTTTATTATGTTTTTACCTAATTATAGAAGAACAGTAGCCTCAATATGTAATGGGTATAAAAATCAATCAAGCACCGGGTGGTGGTGGTGCACCTTTAATCCCAGCACTTGGGAGGCAGAGCCAGGCAGATCTCTGTGAGTTCGAGGCCAGCCTGGTCTACAGAGCGAGATCCAGGACAGGCACCAAAACTACACAGAGAAACCCTGTCTCAAAAAACAAACAAAAAAAATCAATCAAGCTTTTTTGACAGACAAATAATAATATTCTCCTCACTATGGAGATCAATCAGCTAGGAAGTCAAAAATCAAAGTGCCCACAGATTTGGTGTCTGGTGATAACCCTTGTCTTACCTCCCTCATGGCTGTCTTTATATTATATCCTCGTATGGTGGAGATGCCAAGGGATGTCCCAAGGTCTCTAATATAAGGACAATCCCATGCAGAAGAACTCTATATTCATGCCCTAATTATCTCCTAAAGGTTCTGACTCCTAATATCATCACCTGGGGAGCTGGAATTTCTGCATACTAATTTGAAAGAACATGAACATTCAGACTTTCACACATCCAGTCTGAAGTCCATAGCATTCCACTTGCCTCAGGACCTTATAGCCCATCTTAAGGAATGTCATTCCTTAGCTACATGAGAGCACCCTGAAGTTTCAGAGAGTTTAGACATCCAGTTTCTCTTTCGTCTTGATGACCCCATATATCTGATTGTCCTGTCTCTACAGCCCATCTGTAAGAAACTTTCTTTAGCATCATTTACATAAAACTAGGGGTGAAGGAAGACAGTTCAGCGTGGATGAGTAAAGCAGAGGTAGGGAGCACCTACCTCTATGCTGTAGGGAGAATCTATCTCTGTGCTGATCCATAAGGATATGATTCTGAAAGTGTAGTGGTTTGAATAAGAATGGCCCCAGTAGGCTCATAGATTTGAATGCTTGGTTATTAGGGAGTGGCACTACTTGATAGAGAATAGGAGGTGTGGCCTTGTTGAAGGATGTGTGTCACTGAAGGTTGGCTTTGGAGTTTCAAATGCTCAAGCCAGGCCCTGTATCTCACTCTCTTCCTATTGCATGCCCATCCAGATGTAGAACTCTCAGCTACCTCTTCAGCACCATGTCTGCCTGCACACCACCATGTTTCCCGTCATGATGATAATGAACTAAAGCTCTGAAACTGTAGGCAAGCTCTAATTAAATGTTTTCCTTTTTAAGAGTTGCCATGGTCATTGTGTCTCTTCACAGAAATAGAACATTGGCTAAGACAGACAGTATTGCCATAGCCATTTTGGATGACCGTCCCCTAGAGCCAAGATTGCACATCTGCACTGTGGTAGCTACATATTTTCACATGCCCCTTCAGTGGATGGAGTTAGAGAAGCTGGAAATGATGTGAGAGAGTTGTTGACAACAATGCTGAGAAAAGGCTGTAGCATTCATCACCTATTTGTCTTTAGAGATGACACTGTCGTCACCATTTCACCAGGAAACTGTCACTCACAGCTCCACTCTGCCATCAGACACTCGCCTCCAGGTTGAAGGATAGGTAGGACTGACCAGAATCTTAAATCTGTAAAAAAAAAAAAAAAAAAAAAAAAAAAAAACCTTGGATTGGATCATTTTAACAGTCCTTTTTACATTCCACTCCCCCCTCACTTTTCCAGTGAGGGACAGAAGCCTACTAGACACACTAGCTACCGTCCGAACTTAAATTTGGTTTACCTGGTCCTTATCCTGATGAACTTTGCAGAATCATATGTAATGTTAATGGAAAGAGAACCATTTTGTAAATTATCTCTCCCATGTGTTTCCTGGAATCAAACAATTTTTGCCTGTTTTCTCACAACTCTTGAATTGTTAGAAGAAACCATAGGGCTGAAAAAATATATTTGTAAACAATTATCATAAATTTCCTATGTACTTTTAAGATAACTGATCTCTAAGGCCTTCTGGTAATACACAAAATATATTTATAATATATATATATAAATGTTTATAAGATAAAAAAGAATATACTACAACTACCCTGACCAATTATTTTTCTATCTACCCAAGAATCATAAAAAATACCATTAGGAATTATTTTCACAAATTATATTCTTATTCTACCCTATTGAGAGCTTCCTATCCACATAAAAGATGCTACTTCCTAATATTTACTTAATTTTCCTTGAGAAACCCTATAAACTTTTTGTTCATTTGGGCTGGATAATACATTCTCAGTGCTCTTGGGTTAACAATGTATTTTTACTTCACTTGGGGTTCTGGTTATAGTTCCGCAAACTTTATCTTCACATGATTATGTTGAAACTTTTTATGTAAAAGATTATAATAGCTTAACTTTCTTGATTGGACATGTATTGTTTTTATTAGTAGTACATGTTTATTGTGTGAAATAACAGGTTTTATTATAACATTTTCATGCATGCATATTATGTGCTTTGATTGTATTCAGCACTAATACCTCCTCTTGCAACTCTTCCCCCATAAAGTGATCCCTTTCCTTGTCCCAAATAATCTCCCTTCTACTTACATGTCTTTTATATGCATATAGAAGAAGATTAGATATTTGTGTTTCTGAATTGGGCTTATTTCACTTAACAGCATAATATCCAATTTAATGTATTTTCTTGCAAAAAAATATTTTGGCATTTTCATGGCTGAATAAAACTCCACTGTGTGCATATGCGGCATTATCTTTATCCATACATCTGTTAGCAAACATCTAGACTGATTCCATGATGTAACTTGATTTTTTATATCAAAAACATTTAGATGCTATGTTAATTACACTTTTCATTGCTCTGACAAAAATATGTACCAGGAGCAACAACTTGAGAGAGAAAGGACACATTTTGACCCTCCATCATCTCAGAGAATTCAGCCCGCAGTCCTGAGTTCTGCTGATTCGGGGTCCTGATGAGGCAGAACACCATGGCAGTGGGAGCAAATGCTAGATGCTACTCCATCATGATAGACAGGAAATAGAAAGAGGACCCTGCCTGAGACAGGACATGCCCACACATAGTGACTGCTTTCCAGATCCCACTTCCTAAAGTGTGCAGCATCTCCCTCAGTAACACCTCAGGCTGGGGATAAAGCTCTTAAAACACGAGTCTTTTGTGGGGAAGCTTCATACCCAAACTACAACCAGCATAAAATGATCTCCCCTTTGATGTTCACCTGGGTAAACTCTTCAATGCAGTAAGAGTTTATGCCATTCAGACTACTGCCCTTTAGACTGCTACAGTGTCACACTTAGATGGAAGAGAACTTTGCCCTGAATGGTTTTTAAATTATTTATTATTATTTTATGTGCATTGGTGTTTTGCCTGCAGGTATGTCCATGCGAGGGAGCTGGTTCCCCTAAAATAGAGTTACAAACAGTTGTGAGTTGCCATGTGGGTGTTAGGGAATTGAACCCGGGGTCCTCTAGAAGAACAGCCAGTGTTCTTAACCTCTAAACCATCTCTCTAGCCCTGCCCTGAATTTTTTTAAAAATTCATCAGAAACATGAGTTTTTTGTTTTGTTTTGTTTTGTTTTGTTTTTATTTGTTTGTTTTAACATCTTGGTGTTGAAATAATGGCATTAACTGACCTTAAGCTGTATATATGTAGGTACCTTGAAAATTTCGACAACAGAAATCTATACAATTGTCTTCCGTGTTTAGTGGATGACACAAATAAGATAGTTACATTGCAGAGTATGGTCTATGATGCATAATGGTTATTTTAAAATAAAATTTTATTGCCATCTGTAAAGAGAACTTAATTCTTTTATGTGACTGGGTATATGAATCATTTTTATGTGGTGTTCATGTTGTCTAGGATCAGCTATAGACATTCATCTTTATCAGGCTTGTTAATGATAATAGTAGTGATGGTGAGATTCCCAAGATAGCATAGAATTGAAATACTATCCAAATTACCCTTGTGCTTGCTGAATCAGGATTCCCTTGTTGCCTGAGTTGACTTGGAGAAGAACAATTATTGCCTTGCATCACTACATTGCAGTGAATGGGGCCGTGCAGTCCCAAAAATAAGTATACCTTCACATGACACTGACTTTCGAGACTCATCAGACAGAAGTCCAGTATGCAGGAGCAAGGACAATTGCATGAGGCAATAAAAGGGTAAAGGATTAAGATCAATGTTTGGAGAGATAGAAAGAACTTGGACTTTGGAGTACACCTACTAGATTAAATCAAGAACTGAGTAGCAGCGATATTTGTAAGCTTGGACAAGCCACTTAGTAACTAAGATTCCTCAAAGGTAAAATGGAGTGCATTGGACAGCTTTCACATCGTCAGTGGGAGATGTAGTGAGTCAATGTATGTGAAGATACTGAGAAAGCACCAGAGGAGGTTTTAAACATTAACTATGAATCTTTACACACAGACAAATGTTGAATATGATCATTACTCTCACAAAGCTTAACTTAGTGACCTTAAAAGAAAAAAAAGATCAATATGAAAAAGAGAGGCAGTGTTTTAGTGTGAAATGTTTTATGCAGAGCCTTTATGTCAACAAGAATAAAGCCAGAGCAAGGAAAAGTAATTTCACACTTCGGCCTTCTGTGAATGCCTCTTGTTCCAGGCATACTTTTAGCCAGTATCACTTAACCCTGAGGTGAAAATGAATACAGCAAGAGAGAGAGAAGCGATTGTTAAATTTATTACAGTAGCCAAGCTATCAAATTAAACTTGTTATTTATAGTGTATCTAATTGTCAGCCTAATTTATGGATTAATATTTCAAGACAGTGTGTGCAGAAATTTAATCAGCAGACCGTTATTTCCATGGAGCTTTAGTGGTTACATTCTAGAATCTCTGCTGCCTTCTCTCTTAGGGGCCACATACACAAATGGGGGGACTGTAGAAGTGGCGGTGTAACCCCAAGTTACCTGTTGGCCTCCATTTTTACTGCCTGAACAATACAGCTGGGTAGCTGATGGTTGGTGGGTTTTCAGCAAAGTAATTGCATCCAAGTGCTTTGAGTTACGTGTAGGAATAGACCAGTTTCCCTAAATAATTATTTGAAAATCAAATAAGGCTGAGCTCTAAGTAAAAGAGAAGAAAATTGATAATCTGGAAATGGCTTGACATTAATTTTCATTTTTTGTTAATTCCATTGATGGATGTTTTACACTCAGTATTTTAACTTTAACACAGTATCTTTTTGACCCCTGGGGTGTTTGTGATTTCATAGTGTGTTTTTGCAGCTTAAATCCTGTTGGAGTTTTGAACAAGTGCTCCACTTGGGTGGCATTATTCATAGTTTACTACACCAAATGTTCAGGTAGTCTGGAATGCTGTGGGTTGGGAATTTCCACATAACTTCTGCATTTTTCCACAAATCAGCAGCAGCAGCTCTTTGAAATGTATATGATCAACCTGTTTGCCCAGAGGCATCAGTTTGTCAAAAGTAAGCAATTTTACTGTTTAATAAGCTAATTAAATCAAAGTGTTAGTGTGTGTCGGCACCTGTGGTACCAAGGAGCATTATTTCCAAACAATTAATCGTCTCACGGTATTGTTTCACATAAAGGAATAAGTCAACTTATCAGGTATATTTTTATTTTAACAACTCCTTTTCCCTTTCATCGCCTGCTCTTGGGAACGCATTCTAGAAAACTCCCTATTGTCTGTTGTGAATTGATACCATTGGCACTCTCAAATGAATTTATTGGCTCTTTTTCTTTAGTTGTGAGAATTTTTAATTTGCAACAGCTTTTAAAACCCACAGGGGAAAAAAATCACTCCTAAATTTAATAACTGCTTTACCATAAATGCTTTAGAGTTTGTTGTTTTTTTTTTTAAAGAAGTCATTGTTTGTGCAGCATCCTAACTGTCACGCCCCCTCTCCTAGAGGATGGAGGCCCTCTATCTAGGACCTTCAGTTGCAGCACAGAACTCTTCTGCTCCTTACAGTTGGTGCATTCTGCCAGGGCAAACTGAAACATGAGATAAGAAAACCAAAGACGCTGATTCTGCATTGGAAAGCATGTTAATATGCAATCATAAACTAAAAGCCGTCTCAGCGGAAGATGCTATGCCAGAAGACCATTGTCCTCCATTCCAGTGCCACAGTCCATTTAAAGCTGATGATATTATTCATTATCCCCTTGGTTTTATTATATTTATATTATATCTTTATAAGAAAAGTCTTGGTCCTGAAACAAATACAGAATTACAACCTTGTCTGCTGCTAATCCTCCTGCTTCCACGGCTACACCCTCCCATTAACACCTTTTCTCTGAAATTATCCTGAAAAGCTACACTCCTAAAACATTAGACTTTTTCCTATGTTCTTCTGTGTGTGTTATTTTTTTAAGATTTATTTTATTGTGTGTGTTTGTGTATATGTGTGTGTATGCTTGTTCACATATGGGGGAGGGTACATGTGGAGGGCATCAGCTAACCCTGGAGTTGTGAGCTACCCAATGTGGGTTTGGGAACTGAACTTGAGTCGGCCATAAGAGAAATACATGTTCTTAACCACAGCCCACTGTTGTTGTTTGAGACACCATTTCCTGCATAAAAGCAAATGTAGTCCTGAGCTAACCTTGAACTTATGGTCTTCTGCCTCAACCTCCTGAGTGCTCAGGCTGTAGTCTTAAAACACGACACATGACTCTTGGCTAATGTATTGAAGTCAATTTCTGTACATTCTAGTAATTCTGTAGGCATTCTCTGAATTAGTGAATTAACCCACCAATAAGAGATAATAGGACTTTTCCTTGTTCTGACAGTTTTAGAATCATTTCATCCTAACCCTTCATTCATGATAGAAACTCTGACTATTTAAAGCTGAAGGAGAATTCAGCTCTTAGCATCTGGGTGCTAATGCACCTTCATCTAAATGAGGCCAAGCAATCATTTTTTATAACATTTTGTGTTGAAGATTTTCCAACATCCATGAATGCTGAAAGAATTTTACAGCAATCACTTACATAACCTGCTTCCCTGATTAAATAATTAACATTTTACATATTTGTTTTATCATAGGTCTGTCTCTGTCCAATTTGTTTTTGTTAAATGCATTTCGAAGTAAATTGCAATTATCACTACCCACCACACTTCAAATTTCCCTATGCTTATCATTAGAATTCCATGTACATTCATGGTTCTTGTTTGTGAGGTCAAATTTACATACAATGAAATATGCAACTCCTAAGTATAAAACGTTTTGCCAAATGCTTACATCAGCATAACCCAAAACGGAATAGCCCAAAGCTAAGGATAGAACATCCTAATTGTTCCCAAATTCTTTCTGGTCTGTTGCCTATGAGTCCTATCCTCACTCTGAGGGATAATCACTGTTCTGTTTCTTCCCAATGTTGATTAGTTTCAAGATACTAGCTTTCATTTAGTGCTTTTCCATGGATTTACTGATTGTATTGATGCACACCAAGGGTATCTTACCTAAAAACTGAGCAAATAAACCATTTTCTTTCTTTAATTCAAAAAGTTTTTTTATTATTTCACACATAAGCACTATATTTGTAACATTTGTACTTTTTCCTCTTATCCTTCCAACTTCTCTCATGTAGCCCCACTACCCCTCCAACTTATACTCTCCTATTCTTTAATTAATAATGCTGCATACACATAAATTATGTGTGTGTGTGTGTGTCTGTGTGTGTGTGTGTGTCTGTGTGTGTGTGTAACCAACTGAGTCTACTTAACATTGTTCACAGGTAACTACTTCTATATATGACCACTTGGGACAATAACCTATTGGATGGCTTGTCCCTAGAGAAGACTTACTCTCTCTTTCTTGGGCAGCCATTGATTGCCTATAGCTCTTCAGTCTAAGAATGGGACCTCACGAAGTCCCTACCATCCATGCTGAGGTGCTGACTGGTTTTGTCATTGTGATTGTCTTGTTAGCCAACCATACTGTTGAGATTTAATGAGTGTAGCTTCTCTGTCATGTCTAGAAGACACTGTAGCAGTGGGCAGACAATTTTTCCACTGCTTCTTCCTCAACGTTCCTTGAGTCTTAGGTGTAGGGGTTTCATTGTAAGTGTATCAAGTGGGCCTGGGCACCCCATAATCACTTATTCTCTATATTTTTGCCAGTTGTGGATATCTGTAATAGTCTCCTTCTGTTGCAAAAAGAAGTTTCTTTGATGAGGGGTAAGAGCTACATTATTTAAATATATTTAAAAATATAGTTAGAAATCATATTGGTTTAGGAAAATGACAGGAGTCTCTTCAAGTATCTATGACATCTACAGCCATGATTAGTTAGTTAGGCCTACAGTACCAAGCATGAATTTCCTCCTTCCAAGTAGACCTTAAGAGCAATTAAGCAGCTGTCAGTTACCCCCAAGATAAAAGTGTCACTACTGTACAATTAAGAATATCTTGTCATGCTGGTTGTCTTAGTTAGGTTTTATTACTATGAAGAGACACCATGACCACAGCAACTCTTATATAGGAAAACATTTAACTAGGGCTAGCTTAAAGTTTCAGAGGCTTGGTCCATTATCATAGCAAGAAGCATACTATCATGCAGGTGGATATGGTACTGGAAAAGGAGCTGAAAGTTCTACATTTTGATCCACAGGCAGCAGGAGACTGTGTCTCACACTGAGCATAGCTTGAACATATGAAACCTCAGAGCCCACCCCCACAGTGACACACTTCCTCCAACAAAGCCACACCTACTTCAACAATGTCAAACCTACTAATAGTGCCACTCCCTATGGGCCAAGCATTCAAACACATAAGTCTATGGGGGGACATACCTATTCAAACCACAGCATTCCACTCCCTGGCCGCCATAAGCTTGTAGCCATAACATGATGCAAAATTCACTTAGTCCAGCTTCAAAAGTATCCATGGTCTATAAAAGTCTCAAACTTGTTTTAAAGTCCAAAGTTCAAAGTCTCTTTTGAGATTCATGGAATCTCTTAATTATAATCCCCTATAAAAACAAAATCAAAAAACAGATCACATGCTTCCAACATATAATGGCACAGGATATACATTACCATTCCAAAATGGAGGAAAGAGAGCATAGTGAATAAACACTGGAACAAAGCAAGACTGAAAACCAGCTGGGCAAACTCCAAACTCTGCATCTCCACGTCTGATGTCAAAATGCTCCAGATAGCCAACTCCTTTCAGCTTTGTTGATTGCAGCACACTTCTCTCTCTTGGGCTGATTCCACTCCCTGTTAGCAGCTCTCCTTGGCAGGTATCCCATGACTCGGGCATCTCTAACATATTGAGGTCTTCAAGGCAGTCCAGGCTTCACCTTCACAGCTTCACACAATAGACTCTCTGAGCCTCTGTGCAAGGACACCCCTGCCACACACCTGACCGCAGCAACTTTCCTTAGTCACAGAGGAAGATTCCATAACCCCTTTCTTCTATCCTTGACTCAAAAGCCAGAACCACGTGACTGAAGCTACCAAATTATGCTGCTTGCTGGGACTAGAACATGGCCCCCTTGTTCAATTACATCTTTATTAGCTTCCTGATTTCAATGGTTTCCTTTACTGCCTAAACTTGGCTGTCCTGGAATTTGCTCTGTAAACCAGGCTGGCCTTGAATTTAGAGATCAGCCTTCTGAGTGCTGGGTTTAATGGTATGCACCACCACACCCAGCTCTAAGCTTTTCTTTAATTCCTTTTCACAAGTTGGAAACTTGGCTGGGTTGGGTCTTGTCCTGAAGTCACCACTCTCTTTATTCCACTTAACATCTGGCTCTTCTTTGATCTGTTTATCTCCTTGAACACAGGACTTAGCTCCATTCCACTTCCTGGTGCCCCTTTTCTCCTCTGTCTGTACACTGTGTATTTTTCCTTGCTCAGCTTGCTCCTTTTCATTATACATCTTCCTAAGAGTGAACACTAGTAACCACATGACAGAGTCTATATGAGACTGTTTTGAGATTTCTTTTGAGAAAGTAATTAATCCAAATCTCTTCACTTTAGCCTCAGGCAGACTCTTGGACAAGGGTAAAGAGCAGTCACATTCTTTACCAAAATATCCTAAGAATGATCTCTAGGCAACATACTAAAATTCTTCTCCTCTGAAACCTCTTGAGCCAGGCCCCTACAGTACAAAACACCCTCAGAACCACTGTCTTCCATGCTTCTACTAGTATGGCCCATTAAGCCTCACTTAAAGCATCCCACTGCTTTTCTAGTCCAATGTCCCAAAGTCCAAATTCCTCCAAATAAAAACATGGTCAGGCCAAACACAGCAATACCCCAGTCCTTGATACCAACTTCTGTCTTCGGGTTTTATTGCTGTGAAGAGACACCATGACCAGTGCAACTCTTATAAAGGAAAACATTTAACTGGGGCTGGCTTACAGTTTCAGGGGTTTAGTTCATTATCACCATTGCAGGAAGCACAGCAGCATGAAAGCAGACATAGTGCTGAAGAAGGAGCTGAAATTTCTACATCTTGGTCCACAGACAACAGAAGGAGACTGTCTCGAATCAGGAATAGCTTGAACATATGAAACCCCAAAGCCCATGCTGACACACTTCCTCCAACAATGCTCAATGCTGCACCTACTCCAACAAGGCCATACCTCCTAATAGCACCACTCCCTATGGACCAAGTATTCAAACACTTGAGTCTGGGGGTGCGGGTGGGGGGGGGGGACCATACCTTTTCAAACAACCACACTGCTCATTGTTGTGGTTCACAGGCTTTACAGCTGGGTAGGATTATTGATTGCTTTTCTTCCCTTGGCAGCTTGCATAGTGCCTTCAGCTCCTATGGGAGCTAGTTCTCAGGGAGGAGACTTCCAGGTCAGTTCCATCTCAATTCCTCCAAGTCTTACATTAGAAATGGGTGGTGTCTTCAGCAATACAGTCTTCCCTTCATTTTCCGGGAAGGCAATGGGAATAGTTTACGCTTTTTGGAAGTGTTGTGAATCATCCTGACCAACAACTCAAAAGTAGGTTTCCCATGCCTAGAACTAGAGTTTGGGACATATAGTATATGACCCTTTCAGGAAGCATTATCACCCTGTGTGTGGTAACTCCATTTAAACTATAGACACACACTTACATATACGTACCTATGGATTCATTTTCTATTTTCACTTCAATGTAACTTTCTGAGCCTGTTTGTAGAGCTATTATAACAACTTATATACCTTTATCTCTCATAACCCAGCTACGTTCTAAAACCTTTCACACAGGTGAAGGTGAATAAAAGGCAAAGAATGCCCTCAAGTATCTTCATGCATACATGTTCTTGGGAAGCTTGATATATTGATACACAACATTTCAGAAATAAATTCATCCAACATCTCTTAAATGCTTACTGTATGCCAGGTTCTAGACTAGATACAGCATACCAAGACAATTAAAACATGCACCAGTGCCAATAAAAAAAAAAGAAAAACACACAAGATAACTGTTAATGGAATAATATGCATTGAGCTGTATTTTGGCTAGCTTTCTACCACAGATTTTGGGGAGGGATATTGCTCTGAGAAAGATGGCCATGATTCCTGTTCTCAAGAACTGCAGGCTGGAAATGATGGAGATGGTTGGTAGTTTTGAGTGCTCTGAGCAGCAGCACTTAACAGCAAGTGCAGTAATTGAGTTTATGTGGGCAGACATAATGCAAGCCACAGGGGTAACTGTATGTCTATGTTTATTGAAATGCCATTTGTAGTAGCTAAGATATAGAATTAGCCTGGATGTCTGTCAGTGGATGACTGGAAGAAGGTAATGAAATTTTACACACACACACACACACACACACGAGGGGTGGGGGGGAAAAGTATTATTCAGCCGTAAAGAAGAATGAACTCATGAAAATGAAATTAATGGAAATGTAGATCATTATCTTAAAAGAGGTAAGCCAGACATAGACAAGCATCCCATATTTTAACTCTTTTGTAGAAAAAGAAAATATATATATACATGTATATATATACATATATATATATATATATATGAAGGAGTTATAGCTATTAATGAATAGAGAGGGAACAAGGCAACAGAGAGGTAAGTATAGGTAACAGAGATTATAAATATGGCCCAAGTGCCTTATACATGTGTATGGAAATGTCATGATAAAACACACTACTGTATTTGATTAACATATGCTGATACAAATGATAGCGTATTGGAACAATGGGAATAAAATGCATGGAAAGAGGAGAGAGGTGAATCTGCAGAGGGTGTTGGCTCATCAAGAAGGTTCTACGTTTCTGTCCAAAGGGTCAGTAGTTGAACATCATCATTTCCATGACTTAGAGAAATCCCTAACTTGGGATTAGCATCTGAATGTGACCCAATGTTGGTTGTGTTGTTGTTTCAACAAGAAGCAATTCTAGAGTTAAGAAGCCTTAGAATCAACAATGTGGAACACATGACTCTGACGTCATGGAAATTCATCCATCAGCACCTCTGGTTACAAAGAAATCCTGAGGCCAAGCCTGAAAGATACCCTGGGGAAACTGGGACCAGGTCCAGAAATCAGCCCAAAGCATAAAGTGGGGACCAGCATATTCATGAGCAGGCCATCTCAGAGGAGTTCAGTGACTCAAATAAATGTGGGGAGTTGAGGAGGTGATTCGGGGCAAAGTACTTGTATCACAAAGTAAGAGGACTTGAGTTCAGATGCCCAGGATCCATGTAAAAGCCAGGTATGTTGATGAAGGTCTGTAACCCCAGTGCTGATGGAGTTGAGGGTGCAGAAAGACAAGCAGTTCCCAAGGGCCAATTCAACAAGCCTAGCCAAAGCATCAGTGAGCTCAAGGTTCCACAAGAGGCACTGTCTCAAAGAATGAAGTGGAGAGCAATCAAGACAGCAAACATACAGCTCGGGCCTCCACAGGAGCACACACCTTCGCCAATACACACACACACACACACACACACACACACACACACACACACACACACAGACCACATGCACACTCACACTAAAATCAAAGAATTACAAAATAAGTGTGGACAAATTCATTCTTACCTTGTATCTCTTTACTATTCTTAGACTTTTAAAATAATTTGTGATAAAATTATTAATTAGCCCAAACCAAAAAAAATAGGCTTAAGAACTACTGTTGGAATTAAGAAAATAATCAAAAACTTAAATGTTAACATTTTGTTTATTCCAGATAAGATTATGTGAGGAAAAATCCACAGTGAACCAGCCACTGTTCACTGTGGCTGACATAATCTCCATTACCTTTTTGTAAATATATATTCTAATTACATCAGTCTAGTGGTCTACACGTAGATATTTACTTTTAGCATAATGGATTTTTAAGGGAAAATGCTCCATGAAAGCACTGAGTGTTGAATATTTTATTTGAAAGAAAATGCTAAAAGTATTTTTATATCATTCAATATTGATACTTTGGGGAAGGTGAGGTGAGAGCATCTTTTGATGGCTTAAGAGGAAACCTTTGCAACCTTTAGCTGTGAGTAGAATTTAGAAGTTCACACTGATAATAATATGTATTATTTATAAAGGCATTAGAGCGGAGAGCTTTACCAAAAATTTTGTTTGCCTTTTGCTGTTTTCTTTTGTGCAAAACGGAACCGGTGTTCTTTTTTAAAATTTTTTTTAATTTCATTTTACATACCAACCACAGATCCCCCTCCCCTCCCTCCTCCCACTCCCCCCATATGACCTACCCCCTCATCTCCTCCTCCAAAAGGGTAAGGGCTACCATGGAGGGACAGCTAAACCTGGTATATTCAGTTGAGGCAGGACCAAGTCCCCCCGCCCTGCATCAAGGGTGAGGAAGGTGTCCTACTATATGTAATTGTAAGACGAATTACTAAATGTTCTTATTAATAAAAAAAAACTAGAACCAGATATTGGGGTGAAAATTGAGAAATCAGAGGACTAGAACAAGCCACAGCCAACCTTACCTGATGCCAACTCCTCAGCCTCCGGGGGGAGCTATTTCCCATATACCCACGCCTATATGCCTTTCTGCACCATGCCATCTTTCTTCCTCTCTCCATCCTGCTACATCACGTCCTGCTATATCACTACAGGTAAATGGGATCCACAAAGCCAATTCATGCACCAGGGATAGATCCTGATCCCACTGCCAGGGGCCCCTCAAAGAGACCCAGCTACACAACTGTCTCCCATACGCAGAGGGTCTAGTCCCCATCCCATGCAGGCTCCACAGGTGTCAGTCTAAAGTCCATGGTTCCTATGAGCTTGGTTCAGTTGTCTCTGTAGATTGCCTTACCATGATCTTGACACCCCCTTGATCATATAATCCCTCTTCCCTCTCTTCAACTGGACTCCCTGAGCTCAGCCTGGTGCTTGGTTGTGGATCTCTGCTTCTCCTTCCATCAGTTACTGGATGAAGGCTCTATGATGACAGTTAAGGTATTCACCAATCTGATTACCAGGGTAGGTCAGTTCAGGCACCCTCACCACTACTGCTAGTAGTCTAACCTGGGGTCATCCTAGTGGATTACTGGGAATTTCCTTAGCACCAGGTTTCTCCCTAACCCCATAATGTGTCTCTGTATCAAGATATCTCTTTCATTGCTCTCCCACTTCATCCCTCCCCCAGCTCAACTATCCTAGTCCCTCATGTTCTCATCCACCATCCCTTCCCCTCTATTGCCCCCCTCTCATCCCCAGTTTACTCATGGAGATCTCCTCTGTTTCCCCTTCCCAAGGTGATCCATATGTCCCTCTTAGGGTCCTCCTTGTTTCCTAGCTTCTCTGGAGCTGTGTACCAGTGTTCTTATGTGGTATATGATATGTATCAGGTGACTAGCTCTTCCTGGGTTGAAAACATCCATATATATGAAAAAGGTGTTTAAAGTTGCCCTAAACATTAAAATTAAGGCACTGTAACTATATATAATACCTCCAACACTAACTTTAAAAATAAAAAAAAATAAACAAATTAAGGCACCATTATCATGCACCTTTGGTACAGGACACTCCTTGAGGTCTACTGCAGTTTATTCCATTTTGTGAAGATATGAAAAAGACAGAAAGTGAGCAGACTCCTCAGACCCAGACATTTCTCTAAGAAAAAAAGAATCTGACTGGCTAATTGTCTGAATCATCACATAGTATTCAGGTTTTTTTAATGGTGCTGAAGCCACACTTAATGATCCTTAAATAGGATGGGATCATCTTGGACTTTAATGAAGTTCCCCATAGTCCCACCCACAAGTGTCTTCCCTCAGTAGACACACTTCTAGGACAGGTCCCCAGAGACCCTCAAGTCCCATGCAGGGAATTAAAGCCAGTGAGTCTGGTGTGACTGTTAAATGCCGCCAAATCCACATATTGAGACTGCATCACCACCGTGACAGTAATAAAAGGTAGGACCTCTAGGAGGTGAATAAGTCCTAAAGCCATTAGTGACCCTATAGAAGTTTCTAGCAAGTGCTTGGCACCTCTGACCTCTTCTTCTATGTGATCATGTAAAGACAGCTTAAGTGTGAAACAGAGAACAGGTCCTTACTGGTCCCTAAATCTATTGTCACCTTGATGATGGACCTCCTAGCCTCCAGACTATGAGAAATAACTTTCTAAAACCGGGGAAATGTTTCAGTGGGTAAAACACTTGCTATGAATGCACGAGGACCCGAGTTTGAATCCCCAGTATCTGCATGAAAGCTAGGTGTGGAAGCATCTGTAACCCCAGTGCCCCTTGCGGGAGGTGGAAGGCAGAGACAGGAAGACCCCTGGGTGCGTACAGGCTAGCTGTCCTGGCGTATGCATCAGTAATCAAGGGGACTCTGTCCGAAACAAGGTGAGACACAAGCATCGTCAACTGAGGCTGTCCTCTGACCTCCATATGGGTGTTGTGACACACGTATGTCTGTACTCACACACATGAACCTGTCTGTATACACTTGTGCAACACACACGCAATGTTCTTAAAAATGAATTATATCTTTCATGTTTATTGTCTCTAAATTTTACCCAATCTAAGGTATCTTGTGCAGCACAAACGGACTAAGAATTTTAGCCAGCTCACCCTCTTCTCCAGGCTCCTATCAGAACATATGTGCAGACAAAGAAGTTTCTAATTTCATTCTCTATGATTTCTATATCTAGTAAACATATGAAATCTGGCATTTGAAAATATCATAAGCAGGTCAGTAGTTAATGGGTTGGCACAGGGACCAATATTTTATTGTTTTCACTAAACTGATTTTTTTTTTTGAACAAGAGCATTTTTTTTTTGGTGTGTGGTGTGTAAGATGCATGAATGTAAGTGTATAGACGTAAGTGTTGTACATGCCCATGCAAAGGCCAGAGCAGGACACGGGGTGCTTTCCTTTATCGCTTCCCACCTTATTCCCTTGAGACCTGGCCTTTCACTGAACCTGAAACTCACAGTTTCCTCTTGACTGGCTGGCCAGTGAGCTCTAGGAATCCACCTGTTTCTTGCCTACTCCCACACTGGACGAAGACACCAAGTAGCCATGCTTGGCTTTTTATATGAGTGCTGTGGATTTGAACTCAGATCCTTAGGCTTATACAAGTGTCCTTGATCACTGACCATCTCCCCAGCCCCTACAGTTCAATATTTACTGAGAGTTTTTTAATCCATTACGTTTTCCCATTGAGTCAGTTTCAACCTCTCTCTCTCCATTAAAACCAACGACTTGGACACAGTGTGCTTCTTGTATTGCACATGCTGTATCATTGTCTGCCTGTGCGTTAGAGGCTGCTGAGCCTAACTGTGAAGATGAGGCAGACTTCTTGGGCCTCAGCTCTGCTGGGTCAGGACTTTGAATGTGGCAAGCATGCAAAGCACAATTGCTAATAATCTTATCTAACCAATTAAAGCCATGGTTGTTCCCCAAAGCAGTTGTTATAGAAACTATTTTAATGCCTATCTGTATCTTCTTCAGAACTATTTTTTTTTAAGAAGAGGAATGCCAAGTTTCATATCATCTCATTTGCCAATTTGTTAAAAAGCATTAACTGTGACATATGGACATTTACTATGTCAGAATTCATACTGCCAAAATGAATTAATTCCCTTCCCACTAGCTGGTGCAATATTTTATGTGAATTTCTTTAAAGTGCATCTCTAAGTAATCTACACGTTTCAGATCCTTTTGTAACTGATGGTGGGTGAATTATTTAATTAGACAATTGTGTTGACAATTGTGTAGCAAAATGAATTTACATAAAAAATGAATTAACAATGTCTTCATTAACAATGTCTTCATTAACAATGTCAAGGTTTTAAAGTGCTTTCTTATTAGTGTGGAAAAGTCATCCAGCTAATATTCTTCCTGCCAGCCATTTAGTATTGGTTTATAATAACAAATGCTAAGCTCAAGATCCTCGACATGTTAAACAAAATTGGGCCTCAGCTCACTCTCCCCTGTTGTTGGACATTTATTGAGCATTCCCAGTTCTAAACCCAGCAAAAGCAGTTCGTTTTAGGTAAATGTTAGAAGATGGGCCAAAACTCTTGGACGAGTCACAGGTTGCTTCAACCCCACCCACACACCTTATGAAGAGGATGCCTTCTGTGATGCTGAGTGAGGAAAAGTCATGGAAGACTCAGAGAGCAGGTGCAGTGGGACAGATGTGAGCATTTCCAATCTAGTTATCGCCATCTTAATGTCACTTGGGCTTCCACCACCATGAGAAAGACCATGCATGCAATGGCTTAAGAATTGCCATTTGTTCTCTTGACAGTTTCATCTTTGGTGTGCCACTCATCAACAGTGGGTGCTAGGTTAGTTTAGAGAAATCATTAGAAGACGGCCAAGCAACACAGCTCAGCACTTTCTGTACAAGCCTGGAGACCTCAGTTTGAGTCCTCTGAACCACACAGGGTAGAAGGGAGAATCAACTCTTCAGAGTTATTCTCTGGTCTCTACACATGAGCCCTGGCACATGTGCCCTCCCCCCCCACACACACACACACTAATAATGATAATAACTATTATTATTATTATTACATATTATATAATATATCAAACATTATTATAATTGTGTGGTTATATGGTGTTATATGATATATTATCATTTATTATTTATTTTATTTCTTAGAACAAAGAGCACAGCCTAGTGGGAATTCCAGAATCACATTTTTCAGAAGTCCCATCCTTAAGCTCCAGTTGCTTATTGTCTGGCCTGGTAAGACTGGCTGTAGCTGCCATTGAAGCAGCTGGGAAGGGGGCATCACAGCCCTAAGTGTCCATCCACCTCCCACCTCTTACCCACTAATGAGATAATAGGAGGAGGAGAAAGGGGGAACACACACACTGCAGCTCTTGCCTTCTTTTGTTCCAGATACTGCAGTAGAACTAGCTTTGGTTTTGTCTAGACAAACGCTGGAAGCAAATTAAAAGGTTATAATAATCTGGATTTTTTACTATTTTAGTATTTTATTTTATTTGTGTTTTTCCTAAATGCATGTCTGTGCACCACATATATTTGGTGCCCACTGAGTCTAGAAGAGGGCATTGAATCTCCTGGGACTGGCATTATTGACAATTGTGAGCTGCCATGTGGGTGCTCAGAATAGATTCCAGGTTCTCTGGAAGAGCAGCCAGTGCTCTTAACTGCTAAGCCGTCTCTCCAGCCCTAGTCTTAATTTTTTTAACCTTTAGATTTTATTTTTTATTAAGGAAATTTTTTATTCATTTTACATAACTATCACAGATTCCCCCTCCCCTCCCTCTTCCTGCCCTCCTGCCTCTTTTTTAAAGACAACATGAAAACTACTTCTGGAGTGATGACATATACTGAAATAATTTGCTAAGACACCCAAGTAAAAGGTCATTAAAAAACAAGCAAAAAAAATTAGAATGATCATGTAGCCAAATATTTCTTAAATGCTTTGATTTCAGTAAGCAACCTTGTACTCCACACATGAGTGTCTCTCAGGGCAGCAGAGACATCTCACAAAGGAACCAACCTTGTGTAAAGCTCTTACTGTGGCACATTTTCCTCCCATTTCAGTTGGGGCGGTCTCATTGAGAACCATCTGATGCCGCCCTCAGCTCCCCACATACGTGCTTGAGAATCCATGCCAGGATGGAGGCAGGATATGCTGTGATCAGTTAATCACCTTTCCACCAGCTTTTGCCACTACATAGTCACTGGTGTCCAATAGCACAAACCCCACACTTCAGCACACTCCTTGGTAAAACAAAGTCAGGGTCCTGAGCTTACTGAAAAGAAGCAAAGAACACATCACATGGAACCAAGATGCATCTCACTGTGAGGTATTAGGGTGCACATGCTGGCGTTGGGCCTGTGTTTGGTTGTTTCAAGAAACCTCAAGGAAATATGGTTTACTCTACAGATGGTATGGGCAGAACATATACAATTTCATGGTTTCTCATTTCAGTTCTTATTGACCAGGTGAGAAGAGTAGAGAGAAATTAAACATACATCTGGTAAAGAAGAGAGAGGCACTGTGTCAGCCAGGAGAGATGGGTGTCTACCCAGTGGGTGTGCTTCATATGGTGTTCTTATTTCACTTTGGCCAGATGTGGCTATAGAGTTGGCTTGGTTTTTTGTTTTCTTCCACTCCACTGTCTTGGAGTGACCTTACTCAGTATTGCTGTTGCATGAAGTTGCATGAAGCTGCAGCAGGAGAGCGGCGTCAGATGACTTTTAGAGTCAAGTCCATTCGATGGTAGTCAGGAACTGATTTCTGTCATCTTGTTGGTTAGTTACCATGGTTTTATTTTTCCCTCTTGTGACTGATTTAACATCCTTACAGAAGTGGGAACATGGGCATGAATATATACAAGTAAGAGGATGGATAGACAAGTTGAAAGTCGGTCAGTTGATGGTAGAGAGCTCTTTATTACAATTTGAAGTTTGGTAAAGATGAAAGAAATGGTAGAAATGAAAATTATTTGGCGACTTTCATAATTTGATCAGATGAGGATCATCAAGGAATGACTGAGAAGCAATAGCAATAGTTACAGAGTCCCAAACTCTGCAAAAATAAATATCAATTACAAGGAAAAATGGTTACAAGGAAAGCGTCCACCAGTCTCATATGATGTTGGCTAGGATTGTGGTAGGGCAGCCACCCTTTGCCTAGAAGTTACATGTGGAATGTACTATGATGATATGATAATTATGACAATTGAGTGAAGTGCAGGAGGTGGACATCTGCATAGGCTTATAAAGGCTTAGAAAGTAGTCCTGGACATTGGAATTATTCCATCCAAGGCTCAGGTAATATCACAGAAGAGGAAGTAGAAAGAATTTAAGAGCCAAAGGAAAAGGTGGAATGTTGTAGAACACTGTCTTCTGGTCATGGCATGGACCTTGTACCCTTGAACCCTCAGGAATTGTGCACAAGACCTGCACAGGAATGGACCCATCAGCTTCATTCCTTACAGGTTCTTCCCCTTCCTGGGGATTTATAGGCTAGTGGTTGCTGGGTGATGGAGTTGGGGAGAAGACATTTTCTTCAGTGGTATAGCCATTGGTAAGTTACCCAGTGTGCCTATAAATAATCCCTCACCCATATTCCTGTAAGTAATCCTAATGAAACCCATTGGTTCACACACCAAGAAAAAAAATGGTAGGAACTTTGTCATTAATTGTTCAGTCATCTTCTATGCTGGCTAGTTTTATGTCAACTTGATACAAGCTAGAGTCATCTATCCAGTTGGGCTTTAGACAATCCTACAGGGCATTTTCTCAATTAGTGATAGATGAGTGAGGTCTCAGCCTATTGTGTGTGATTCCACTCTGAGCTGGTGGTTCTGGGTTCCATAAGAGAGCAGGCTGAGAAAACCATGGGGAGCAAGATGGTAAAGAGGACTCCTCCATGACCTCTCTATTAGCTCCTGCCTCCAGATTCCTTGCATGTTTGAGTTCCTGTCCTGACTTCCTTTGATGATGAACTGTGATTTGTAAGTATAAGCCAAATAAACCCTTTCCTCTGCAACTTGATTTGGTCATGGTGTTTCATCACAGCAATAGTAAACCTCACTAGGACGTCTTCCTACAAGCCATGCTACACCATCTCTTTCTTACTTCTTAGATCTACCACTATTTTTTAGCTTTGAACTCATTTTGCTTTCTTTTTATACTTCTTAAGATGTACACCTACATTACTAGTTCTAGATATTCCATTTCTGGTGTATTTTGAAGTTCTAATTTTTATTTTTCTAGCCATTACTTTCTCTGCCTTTCATAGCCTTTGATGTGTACTTTTATTTCATTGAATTCAAAACGTTGACCTTATCTCAAGTGTCCTGCTTTGATGTGTGGGTAGTAGCATCAAGTATTTAGAAGTTTATTGAAATATAGAAGTATTTTTGATTAATTTCCAACTTCCCAGAGTTTGAACTGTCAATTTCTATTTTAATTATGCTTGGAGGATGTACTTGCCATGATTTCAATACTGTTAAATTTATGAGGCTTGTTTGTAATGTAGCATATGGCCACCATGGGAAATGATCTGTGCGTACCAGACAGGAATGTGCTGTCCTTGAGTATCTTCTGGGTTATATGAGTGCCAGTTGCTTCATAAGCATCTACAAATGTTAGGTCATACTTCTAAATAGAATGACATTAAGTCTTCTCTGGCCATGTTGATTTAGAATTCAGGTTTGTTTGTTTTTTCACCAATGATTAAGAGTCAGCCATTATAGTTAGGTTACCAAGCTACCAGGCTGTTATTAGTACATTTGTTCCTCCTTTTAATTCCTTAACGTTTCGCTTTATATTTTTAAATCTTTTTAAAATTACATTTAATTGGGGGGGGGCGGGTTCACGCACATGTTCATCTGTTCCTGCCACAGCACATGTGTGTGTGGAGGTCAGAGGTCAACTCTAGGAGTCAGTTCTTTCCTTCCTACATGTTACCCTAGGAAATCAGATTCAGATCAGCAGGCTTGGCTACAAGCTCCACCTACTGAGCCGTCTCACCAGCACAGTTTCCGTAGTTTAAATAGTTTAGAATTGTCTCTGTGAACATGTATTCATTATAACTGCCATGTCACAAGTCCCTTTTTGCTCTAGGAGTATTTATCAAAGCCTGTTTTGATAGTCCAGATAGCCAATCTGCGTTTAGGTCGTGAATATTGCATCTTTTCCATTTCTTTTTACTTTCAATTTCTGTTTCTGAACCCAAAGTGTATCTCTTATAGATTGCAGATAGTTGTAGATTATATTAACAAGTTTTCAATTGGGAACCAAACCTTTCACACACAAGCCTCTGGGAAAACACTGTCTAAGCCACAGCTACTCTCTATTCTTTAAAACACATTAGATACTTGCTTTTTTCTGAGTCCTGCATTTCTGTGCACAGATTCATACTTGCGCCTAACGTTGCTTCCTTTCAGTTTATAGGCGTTTCTTTGGTTGACTTATTAAATTTTAAGTTGTTTTCGTGATAACATTGTCAAGTGTGATTATTGCTGATTAGAAAGAAGACCCACTGTGGTCCTCGTGGTGCCATCTTATCATCTACTTTGTCATATCAGCCCAGATCCACAAATGATTAATAATCATCAATGTAACCTGCTATTACTCAGAAGTAACATGGGATTTTTATCTATGCCAACATTTCCAAGAAAAAATTCTAGTATATTTTAACATTCTTATTATAATAGCATCTATTTGTACAGTCATTTGTCAAGTATTGATTGTGCCTTGGAATCTGCCCTAATTTCCATAATGTGAACATGAATGAGAAATTCGCTGTCTTTGAATTCACAGTTTAATGGAGGAATTAGCTAAAAATATTAATTATAGTAAATTATAAGAGATCAGTATGTGATGTCTTACAGGGTTGAGCAGAGTGCTGCGGGTGCTCTGGAGAAGGTGTGTCTGACCCTAGCAAGAAGTAACAAAGTGTGTTGTCTTTAACTGGTACTCATAAAGACCAGCCACACAAAGAGGGTGTGATAGATACGAGCTTCTGAGCAGGAAAAGCAGCTTGTGTGAGGACAGAACTCAGGGTCAAGTAGCATGAAAACATGTCTAGAAGACGCATGGTTGTAGCATGAATCTTAAAAGTTCTTATTAATAAAATCAAACCTGAGGCAGGTATTGGGGTAAATGCTGGAAGGTCAGAGAGACAGAATAAGCCACAGCTATCTCACCTCGCTGGATCCTCAGCTGGTCTTGTTTCCTCAGACTGGATGCCCCGAGCCCTCATCCAGAATGGGTCTCAGCTGAACTGCTGCTAGAAGCCTGAAAGCTTAACCAGCCACATGCTTCTCCAGGCCAAAGGCCTCTAGTTTCTGGTCCTCACGCCTTATATACCTTTCTGCCTTCTACCACCACTCCCTGGGATTGAAGGCGTGCTTTCTGGGATTAAAGGCGTGGGTCACCACGCCTGGCTGTTTCCCATGTGGCCTTGAACTCACAGAGATCCAGAGGGATTTCTGTCTCTGGAATGCTAGGATTAAAGGCGTATGCTACCACTGCCTAACCACTATGTTTAATATTGTGGCTGTCCTGTTCTCTGACCCCAGATAAGTTTATTAGCATACACAATATTTTGGGGAACACAATACCCCCACACATGGTAAATGGCAGTAGAAAATGGAACTCAGCCAGAAGACACATTTCCAATTGCTACGCATTCTACTCTTCAGCCTCTGGACCACCGACGTTCATTAAGGTCTTAGATGATCAAAGTAGCTTTTGTTTTGCCTTGGGCTTTATCTCTGGTTGTTACACACTGCATTAGAAAGTGGTACCAAAAAAAATGCAGGTAACAGTTTAGAGACATGGGAGGCTTTGGATTCCCCAGGTTGAAAGAGGGAAGGTGTGGAACAGATCAAATTCAGAAGACATTTATGGCACAAAACTGACATGGTGTATTAACAGGGGCACAAGAAGGGATGAGTGATTGCTTGGGTATGGACGATTTATTAGAAGGCCATCAAGAAAGAACAGTACTTGAGGAAGCTAATATAAACTTCCCTGAAGAATCACCAGCTAATGAGATAGGATACAACAGAGACTCCAGGAAACAGCCTATGTATAGAAAGCTTGAAGACAGGAAAGCTTTGGTGACTCAGTGGTAGAATTCTCACCTGCCAGAAACGTTGGAGCCAGGCCTCTCTTAGTCCAGTATGTGTGGTGGGTCCTGAACAGATATTATGATGTCTGGCAGGGTTGGAAAAATGACCTGATCTAATGTCTTCAGACTCAAGTTTGGATGAGGCAGGAACCATGTGAGGTTCCCATTCAGGATGGTCATTTCAGCACTCAATAAGCCTGGAAATTAGTCTTACCTCTTGTTGGGGTAAAATCAGCATGGTCCAAAGATCATAAAACTTAATTAATAATTCTCCCCAACTAATGTGCTTCCTGTGGATAATTCAAACACTGCACATAGACCTCTATTAGCTCCAAAATCACCCAGGAACTATTTCGAAAGCAGCTTCTCAAACCCTAATTGTTATTGGAGCCACAATATAAATGCAGCTTTTCAAAGAAGTGATGAACTGAGCAGAGGCCTAGGGAACTCAGTGACTATGTATGAAAAATAAATCATAAAGCACCTTGCCTCTGATCTACACATTGAGGTCCCTTTTGATCCATGAGATTCTGTGAGTTCCTTTTTCCTGTCTGTGACATTCAAATATTTTTAATTACTAACCCTCCAGATTTGCTGTTGGTGTGAATCAGGGCCTTTTTATTTAATTAAGTGAGCTTATCTGTCAACTCTCATAATTAATCCATCCTATCTTAATTACTTTTCCATTTCCGGATTCAGTCATCATATATTAATATAAATGTAGGAAAATCTGAGTCATTTTAGTGATAGAAGGATGTGGAATGCCTATTAGATACATTCACACACTTCCTTCACATATTTAGAAAAGTTCAAAATAACTTAGCCAAAACACATTCATATCCCACCAGAAACTCACAAATCAGAAAGGAAATCCATATTTCAATTTATTCATTTACCTGACAACATCAAATATTTAATATATCTGCCATATAGTTTACAAAATTTCACATTCTCTTGCTTTTACATATGTCCAATAAAGACTTGTAAAGCAGAAAGGAAGCCTTTCTAGGGATAATTGCAGGGTCACTGTACCCATTAGTTTACTTTTGTACTGATTTATGTGTGGATTCATAGTCATAATCAGTTATAAATCACTGCAGAGATGAAGCAAAAGAACGTCCAAAGAATACACATTGGCTTCTGTAGTCTGTGCTCCAGGAATGCCGCTCTGAGGAGGGAGCAATGAGGCTGGCACTTCAACGACACAAGGGGTCATGGGCTGATCACAGGACCAGGCACTCCAGGACACAGCAGGAGCAAAGCTCCAGTGTGGAAGTCTAACTCAGGGACAGTGAAGGCCAGCGCTGGGGGTGACGTGAACGTAAGTGCTGGGAGATAAGCTTAGGGCAAGAAAGGGTATTCAACCGAAGAAGTGTGTCTTTCATCCTAGACATGTAACGTGAACTACACTTGAAAAGATCAGTCAGGAGTCTGTGGTATAAGTATCGGAGGATTCCAATATGGCAAATGGACAAAGTCCAAATGAGACTTGTAACCAGTACCAGGGGTGAGGAAAGTAGATTCACTGAGGCTTTAAGAGGAGAATAATGATCTGGTTGTTAAAGAGTATATCCTAGAGGGAAAATAACTTTTTATTCTTTCATAATCTCACTACATATATGTGGACTACGACCATGGTCTTCACCATTGTCCTCCTCTCTCTCCCCTTTTTCTCCCACCAAACCCCTTCTTTTTCTCAAGTTTCCTTCCTGTTTTCATGTCTTTTTTATTTTTTATGACCCACTGTGTTTGCTTAGAGTGCCATCCTGAGCATGGGTGGGAATTTATTTGCTCGATCAAGAGAAACTTATCAATAGCTACCACTGAGGAATATCACACACATCCCCCAGCCCAACCATTAACTGCCTAAAGTTCCTCAGGGATGGGTAGAGACTTATGAGCCCCCCCTAATCCATGATGGAATGTTGATGGACTCAGTCTTTTTTTATGTGTTGCCTGCAAGTATGTATGTGTACCACATAGATGCAAGGTGAGCACACAGGTCAGAAGAGGCCACTGGATCCCCTGGAAACAGAGTTACGGATGGTTGTGGGCCACCATGTGGGTCCTGGGAACCAAATATAGGAGCTCTACAAGAGTAACGAGTGCTCTTAAATACTGAGACATCCCTCCAGCGCCAGATGGGCTGTCTTGTAGATACTGGCACTACAAGCTCATGAGTGCAACCGCCATGTCATGCTGAGAAAAAAGCACTTCATGGCCCTCCTTCCTACACTCTGGGTCTTCTGCTCTTTCTGCCCTCTCTGATGTTTCCCTGGTCTTTAGAAGGGATGATACAGATGTTCTGTTAAGGACTGAGAACTCAACAACCCCTTACTCACAGCAGTTTCACCAGTTAGAAATCTCAGGATTGACTAATTTCTACATCAAGAAGAAGCATCTCTGACCAAGGCTGAAAGCAGCACTAATCCACAGGTATAAACATGAATATTTAGAAGGCAGTTGGATATTGTGTCCATATAGCAAGACAACTGTGATAGACTCTTCCCTAGGACCTAGGACCTTCCTAGCCATGGGCTTTTGACCAGGCTTCTAGTCTCATGCATGAGTTTTTCCTTGGAATCAGGCCTAGAAAAACAGAAGCTTCAAGTTCTCATATGCAGATCTTAGCTTCAAACTTTCAGATTTCTGTGTTTAACTTGGAGTGCCTATAGCAACCAGGAAGTTAAAAGGGAAGAGAGGAGGTCTTAAGCGAGAGAGGATAGTAGAACACAAATGATATGGAAGTAGCTGTGAAACAGAGAAGATGGGGAGCATTGTTAGGTAATACTAAGGACATAGGAAAAAGCCATATGGAATCATACTATTTTGAACGTTAATTTTAAAATACAACTTAAGGGCTGGAGAGATGGCCCCAACCCTCAGATCACTTGTTGTTTATGCAGAGGACCTAGTTTTGATCCTCAACATCCACATGATAATTCACAACTGTCTATACCTCTAGTGTCAGGAGATCTAATGCTGTCTTCTGACTTCCATGGTCACCAGGCATGCACTGCATATGATGTACAGACATACATGCAGGCAACACACGTATACACACACACACACACACACACACACACACACACACACACACATACACACCTGTACACACAAATAAATAAAAATCCAAAGAATACATACACAGTACATATGTATAAAATATTTTACATGCATATTTATATATATATTTTATATGTGTGTATATATATGTGCATGTGTGTGTGTGTGTGTGTGCGTGTGTGTGTGTGTGTGTGTGTGTGTGTGTGTGTGTAAGTTTGAAGGAAGGTACCCTGAGGACCATGGGTAGATGCTGCTGCTCCCAGAAGCTATAGGTTATTAAACAGTGCCAGGTATGAGATCCCTTCTAGTGAGTTATTGGTCAGTGAGACTCCAGACTCCCTGAAAAACAGTACAGGCTGTTGTCATGGCTATTGATTGCCCACTAGAATCAGATGGTAAGACCTTATTGCCAAAGACACTACATAGGACAGAGAAATCAAGCTGTAGCTGAGCTCAAAGGTTCCTCTCTGCTAGCCAGCTTTTACCATAACAAAAAGTGATATGCAGACTGTTGGGAGAAAAGTCATCAAGAGGCCAACCAAACTATCACATACTTATGGGTTACAACACCAACCTGCCAAGCAAGATGAGACCACTGGTGCAGCAATGCATAATAGTTACGGGAGTAACCAACCACTTTCTGGTTGGATTTCAGGCCTGCTGACTCCAAAAGAGAAAGTCATACTATAAACTTGATATTTTTTTGCTGTTGTTCTTGGAGGGACTGAGGCTGAAACCAGGGCCTTATTCATGGTAAGCAAGGTCTCTAACTTTGATATTTTTTTTTTAATTTCATACATCCCTTAACCATAACATAACGTATCACATGGATTATATTCAAAGGTTGATTCTCTTCACAGATGTCTATTTCTGTAGTTAAAGCAAAGTAACCCTTGGTATGGCTGCCTGAATTCAAGTCTGAGTTTGACTACTTAAAGACCATCTAACCTAGGGCACGTTTCTTAACCCTTCTACCATTTGGTTTCTTCTGATTAAAAACAGGAAAACACACTCATAATGTTACTTTTCCACAGAACCATCATTAGAAATTGCTTAAGAAAATGCACACAGAATTAGTCAGCACACTAACCAACTGTCATAAGCACTCAGTAAATGTTAGTGAGTAGCTCCTATATTACTCTTTTCTTCCTGGCTATTGCACGTCAAACTCTTAACACCAAGTAATAAGAATTACAATAACAGTTTTTTAATGTTCCTCATATCAAACCATAATTACTTCATTCATCAAACATCAATTTTTAAATTTTTAATGGCAATAACCCCTATTTAATAATAGCTCCAGACTTCCATGCACTGTAGTATTTGTTTATATTTTGGATTGGGGGGACAGGGTCTTTCTTTGTAGCCCTAGCTGTCCTGGAACTCTACGTGTAAAAAGATCATACTGGTCTTGAGTTCATAGAGATCCACTTGCCTCTACCTCTCAAATGCAGGGATTAAAGGCATAGGCCACCATACCCAGCTAGGATTTATTTTTTTAAATGACCTTTCAGTGATTTGATTTTTAAAATCTGCTAAGGCTTTTAAGAGATATTGACTATTATCAGCTTTATTACAAAGTTAATGTTTTCAGCTTTCAAAATGGGTCAAAGGATAGTGGGTTTCTGATCCCAAGATTACATAAATCATACAAAAGCTTAATGTGCTGCCTCCAGCAATGCTGTGACACCACAAGACTTGCTCAGCGTGGTCCTCCTGCATTCTCTGTCCCTTTAGGCTCTGGACCCCATTGGCTCTAAGGTGGGAAAAGACCCTATTTGCCCAGGTCACAATTTATCTGAAAACCTTGTATTCCTCTGCTTCAGGCTTCCCTGTAAACACTGGCTTCTGCCATGTTGCAGAGCTACAGCTGCATTTTAGGCCCATAATTGGTTATTTGCTTCTCAAAATAGGCTTGAGAACAGTAGGAAAAATAGGGTAGGTCAGCACAGCATATGGCCGAGTTTTCATGGACAGATGTGCTGGAGAATAACAAGGATATTCTTTTAAGTTATTATCTTTGTTATAAATGAGATGTGTGGACAGTTTGTATTGTAGCTGGGATTGAGGTTCATTTAGCAAATATGCTTTCCATGAGATACCACATTAACCCAGTTCTTGAAGACTGTGGTTCTTGTGTTTACTGAAGTCAGACTCTTGGCAGCAAGAATCTCAAGGAGGTCACCACTAATGGCAGAATTTTGGCATTTAGCAACACAGAAAGCTTTGGAGCTTTGGAATCTATCTATCTATCTATCTATCTATCTATCTATCTATCTATCTGTCTATCTCTATCTCTGTAAAATGTTTAAAATTAATCACATAATGCTTATTGAACAACTCTTCTGGTTTCAGGTTCTCTATTGCTTCCTGCATTTTTTAATAACTGGGAATAAAAATACTTTATTTCAGAGCTCTTTTGTGATATAGCATTTATAAAAACAGTTTCTGTCTGTGATACAGCAGGACATCCCTAAGCTCCGGTGAGAGATGTCATCCTGTTAAACAGCTGGGCTACTGACTCTACAGCCAGTGAGATCTGGTAGTTGTTAATAGTGGTTTCCATCATGTATTATTCCTAAATATTGTACTGCTTACATGGATGCTGTGCTTAAGTGTGTAAAAAGCTGAATTATTTCTAAACACTATAGGAAATAATAGTATAGTCCAGATATTTGCATATTTATAATAAACCAATCAATCTGTATATTTTTAAATGCTTGTGATGTATTAAGCTCACACATATGTTAACCCAACAATGCTTCCTTCTCCTTCCTCCAAAGACAGTGGGGCATGAATATGGAAAAGTGTAAACACCTACCTGGACATGAACAATCTACTCTAAGTTCACAGCCTTGCTGGCCACACAGAGCTGGCAGTTGAGGTTTTCATCCATCCATTGGGCTTTTTTTGCACAGGCGTATCGGATGGATCTCTGTAGAAATAGCCCAGCAGCCAAAGATCATATCACACCTGAGGCCCCCATCTTGATTGCATTTATATTATTGTTTAGTCCTTCATTTTCCAAGCAATATGTATTGGCATACTCATTTGTTTTGTTTGTTTTCTGTTATAGATACAGGAGCAGAGCGGCAGGCACTAAGAGAAACTGTGTATCCCAAACTGCGAGAATTCTGCAGAGAAAACTATGGATTGGAATTTCAGGTAACAGTCACCTCTTTTTCTATCATCAGGAAAGGCAATGTTTGCTTCTTATCACAATGCATGTGCTACAAAGACATATTTTTCTTTCTTTAAATATGAGAAAAGAAATGCATGAAAGATGGAAATGACTTAGTTAATTTTGACAGTTTCATATTTATGCATCTCTTTCTTGGACTCTGCCTGGTATTTCTCATAATTTTCTTCAAAGCATATTTTTTTTGCTTTTTCCTAGTCTCTATTCTTACCAACAAAGATGAAAGTTGCTGAAACTTCCACCGTAAGCTAATGTCCACAGGAATATGTTGCATCTAAAATCAGGATCAACTTTTACAGTACTTCCTTTCAGCAAGCAGACATCCCTCCCCTCCCTTATCCTAGCTATCAGTTTGTACTTATGTGGGGGTTGTCTTCTTCCCTACATATTTCATTGTGGTACCTTTGACTAACCCCACTTCCTCTGTGTGTGTGTGTGTGTGTGTGTGTGTGTGTGTGTGTGTGTGTGTGTTGGTCCTTCAAAGACAGTAACTATGCACATCGTTACTAAAGCTCACCAACCCCAGCAATTTTGTATATTGTGCCGCATGATAGAAAAATGCTGGAAATATCTTGGACACTCAAAACCTAAAGTCGGTGGCTTCCAAAGCAAATAATATTACTTATTCAGAAATGTTCGGCCTCATTTACCATGGAAATCTTAACTGTCAGGTGCTCTCAACTTCGTGTTTACGTGTCAGGTGATGAATATGTAACAGGGCTTCGAGGGAGAAGAGTACATCACATGCCATTGTTAGAGGCAGAAAATTTCACCCTCCATTTGTTACCTCCTGGATAAAGAGCTTATCTCAGTACACCTCATGATGATTTCAAATACGGTTTCGGAAGTAATCACCTCTAAATGGCTTCAATCTTGGTGAACATTGTCAGTCAGCAATGAGCCATTATGACACACACTGAACAGTTACCCATAAGTCACCATTTCCTTGATAAATAGGAAACCTAAATTAAATCCTTTGACATGACTTCAGCAGTGCCTTCTCTGGGGATTCTGGCCGTACTGATAACAGCTCCCCCAGTCGTTACAAACGCCCCAACCTGTCAAGATTCCCAAGGACTTAGGCATTCTTTGGGGGACTCAATTACTTCAGGGAGAGAAAAGTGTCTGGGCCTGTTAACTGGGGCTTTGAGTTTGCGGTGCATCATTTCTGTCCACAGAGGAAGGAAGGTGTTGAGTACGGAACAGCCTCCACAAAAAAAAACGAGGCACCAACCGGGATCAGCAAAGGAAGAAAATAAAAGGAATAAAAGTGTGTTTTGTAAATTAGAGCTAGCCATGGGCAGAGACTGAAGTAGCCAGAGGAAGACTTCAAAAGGACCCACAGAGTAAACTGATGACTGGCAGGCTGCAGCCCTCAGTGCGGTGTGGGGTGGAAGTAAGTGTACACAGCAGTGAGCACAGAGCAGACGTGAACCCCAGAGCGCCTTTGCCCGCCCATGCTAGAGTACAGCATCTACACCAGGCATGGGAATGGAGTACCTGTGAGATGGTGCTGAGCTTAGAGCCAAACACACCAAGTAGCGTCTGCTTTCCAGCTGCTAGCATAGCAGAAGCCCAAATGCATGTTATCTGAATCTTCCAAGAATATACCTTGTGCCGCTGCTCTCTGTAGGCAGTTAATTATACATCTTCTCCTAGAAGGTATATTTTCTAGGGAACTGTTCTCTTTCCTCAACTGCAACAAGATGTAGTCCCAGGGAATTCATGAGAGACTGACTCTTCTTCAGTTATGCAGTGAGCCTGGGAGAAACACAGCTCAGAGTCCTTCGGACACAAAAGCCTCTTCTGCCCCCCACGGTCCTTTGCTTTGGATGTTCTTTCCCCTGGCCACGTTTCTCTCCCACCCACTCCTCTTTCTTGGCTGGTTCTTCCCATCTTTGCCTGCTGGATCCTGCTCATTCTTAGGGCTCTTTCAATCTAATCTCAGATCTCTCTCCCCTGCTATCTGACTGCAACTATATGTGCCACTTGTAGCTCTCAAACCTTGAAGACCACGTACCTCTTAAGCTGGCCCTGGCTATGTTCTGTGCCATGAATTCTCACCCCTTCTTCTTCACAGGAATACTTTCTTACCATTGCTCTGCCCTCCACTTTTTAGAGGCACATACTTCAGGACCTAAAGTCAACCCCACATGTCCTTTTAAAGTCACATTATTTTAGCTCTCTACATAATGTGTGCCACTATCAGATATTTTTCTCGTTTTCTTATAGATTGGCTTTCTTATCTCTTTCCAACTAGATTCTAAGTTCCACAATAAGAAGCCCTTGCCTATCCTCAGGGTGGCTACATCCTTCATCCTAGGATGGTGCCTGTTGTCAGGAAGACTCAATAGAAACTTCAGGCATAAATGTGAATGGAAAAAGAGGAAGTGTAAACTTCACCACCTTAAGAAAAACTTCTCAGCTCACCCCGACCCTGACAAAACAGGCCACATATCCTCCCAGCAATCTTCTAAAACCCTGTGTGCTGCGGGATAACGCTGTCGTACACTGGTTTAATAAAACACTGGTTGACCAGTAGCCAGGCAGGAAGTATAGACAGGGCGAGCAGACTAAAGGAACGCTAGGAAGAGGAAGAGCAGACTCAGGAGTCGCCAGCCATACACAGAGGAAGCAAGATGGGAAGGCAGAACTGAAAAGAGGTACCAAGCCACGTGGCTAAACATAGGTAAGAATTATGGGCTAATTTAAGTGCAAGAGCTAGTCAGTAATAAGCCTGAGCAAATGGCCAAGCAGTTATAATTAATATTAAGCCTCTGTGTGATTATTTTATAAAAGGCTGCAGGACTGTGGGTGAGAGATTTGTCCTGACCAGGGGCCAGGCAGGATACAGAAAAACGTCCAGCTACACCTGTGCATAATAATCACGCATTGAATTCATTCAAAAGGAGTATATTGAACACTGGCCATGCACTAGTTGACATTCTAAGTGCTAGAAATACAGAAACAGAGCATACAATTCCCCCTCCATAGAAGGGCCAATATTGGTGAGGGAGGCAGGTGATAAACAAATTCTAGGGGTAATAAATGCATCTTATTGAATTAAAGCTGTATGAAAAAAATGAAGATAGCTTAGGGGACTTAGAGAAGGCCAGGTGGCCAGAAAGGACTTGGTGACAAGATGATATTTAAGCAAATATCTGCAGATAGTGACAGGGAAAATCATGCAGATGTCCGGAGGAGGAGTTCAGACATAGGGAACAAGAAATGAGGCCTCAAAAGGGAAAGGGAATGTTTAGAATAGTCTATGAACAGTAAAGAGGATAAGTATGCCTGGAGTGGGCAAGAGGACTAATTCAAGAAGACATCAAAGTCAGATCACAGATGCTATGGGGCATGATCAAGGACTTGGAATTTTACTGCATGAGTAAGAAAGGAAAGGTTCAGAGAAATGCCCCAGTGGGTGAAGGCACTTGCCATCAAGGCTGGCAACCTGAGTTCGAGCCCCAGAAACCGCATGGTGCAGGGAAAGGAATGGCTCCCACAAGGAGTCCGCTCACTGCCACCCATGCACGTGGCATGTGTGTGCCCACATCCACACATGCAAGCACATATATGAAGTGTAAACGACGACAGTAAAGGCGGCTGCGATGTGAGTTACTGTGAAGAGCTTTGCTCGGAGGTAAAGAGGACGGCAAAGGGAGATGGGGGAGAAGGAAGAAGGCAATACAAACAGCAATCACAGCAGGACCCACAGTAGCAGTAGAGAGAACAAGACAGCAGCCACTTAGATCAGTTCCTTCCATGGCTAGAAGGGCACCCAGCTTCCCCATTCTCAGGCAGATAGCTCACCATAGTAAGTAATTGAGTAAAATCTTTACTGCGATAGATTGATAGACCGCCAGACTATGCTTTAAACAAGACAGAGGAAGATGGTAAGAATCTTCTAAGTCTCTCCATGCCTTTCATCTGTTAGCCTATGGGGCAAGGTATTATTTTTTTCATCTAAACTGAGATGTCTAACGTAAAGGTGCAAGTGTGCATCTAAACAGCCGGTTCATTGAATTTGTCAGCATTTGAGCAGTGCCGTAAGCTACTGAAAACAGGGTGGATGCAACTGGAGAGAGGTGAGCTGGGAGAAATACAGGCATGCTGGGACAAAAGTAAGTGCTGGGGACTCATGCTTCTGCAGGTGGACACCGCCTGTTCTCACTGTCACATCTCTCCATTCCCTCTGCTCCAACCCTGGTGTAACTCAGGAGTAAACAGCAAGCACCCTCTCCAGTCTCTTTTCTCCTTACCTGAAGAGGTCAGAGGTCTTTGAGGAAGAGACTCACTCTTACTTGTTCTTTTGAGGTTTGCAGGATCTGTTCCACATGAAAGGTCAGAAGTGCATGCCGCAGAACTACATGGTCATTCTCCTTGAGTGTATCTACGCACCGTCTGTACCTCTGTAAATGCTGTATTATTAACTCCCTTTCGCTTAAAGTTTTTAATGAACCTGTGGGGGGTTCTCTCTTTAAATGGGCCCATCTCTCTCTTCAACTTCATCTCCCCTGCTTTCCAGTGAAGCAATCTCTTATGACTCCAAAACATTCTTCCCTGCTACTCTCTGAACTCATTTAAAGATGCCCACACCTCCCAGGCCTACTGAGTCAAAAATGAATCTGGTTATGTCAGGATCTCTGGAGGAGGTTTTTAATGGACCTGGGCACTGAAGGCACCTCCACTTTAAAGGCAGGTTTCATGTGAATCCAGCCACTTAGCTTAGGATCACTCCTGAAGAATGTCTTCTGAAAGCCAATTTATTAGTGAACATCAGTTTTTGTCTTTGTTCACTGTAATAGCTAAAGTTCATAAACCACTGTTTCCAGTATGTCTACCATCCAGTAAATGCCAAAGACTTGCCGAGTCTACCTCCTTAAATATTTCTCCAATCATGCTCCTTTGTTCAAGTCTGTGTAACTGACATATTGAAATCTCCATAGCTACCTGGTTTGCCTCCAGCTCTCCCATCTATCTACCCACCTTACCTGCTTAATTCACATTCCACAGAGTCGTTACAGTGGTCACGCTGAAATGTAAATCTGACTTTCACCCACAAGATACACATACTTCTTGGCAGGATGTTCAAGGTTTTTCCTTCCATCCTACCCACCCTAAGGTCTTGTCAGTCAGTTTTCCCCACTGGCAGCCTATCCAGGGCTTTCTAAATTACATTCACTTCCCCAGACTCCTCCCAGAACATTCACACCTGCTATTCCTTCTGACTGCATGCTCTGAAATTACCCCCTAGAAAAATGAGTAGAAAATGTGGATTGATTGATTGGCCGTGTGTGTGTGTGTGTGTGTGTGTGTGTGTGTGTGTGTGTGTGCTCCTATGTCCATGTGTGTACAATGCATACGTGGGGGGGGGGGTGTGTGGCTACAATGCAGAGGCCAGAGAAGGACACTGAGTATCATATCCTCTTCTATTTCTCTCCATGTTATTTTTTTTTTTGATATAGGGACTCTCATTGTCCTGATTAGCTTTTTGTCAACTTGAAAAAAGCTAGAGTTTGAGAAGAGAGAATCTCAGTTGAAAAGATGCCCCCACCAGAGTGATCCATAGGCAAGCCTGTGGGGCATTTTGTTAATTGATGATGGATGTGTGAGGGCACAGACCAATGTGGGTGGTACCACACCTTCATCAGGCAGGCCTGAGCTGTATAAGAAAGCAGACTGAGCAAGCCATGAGGAGAAAGTCAGCAAATAGCACTCCTGTATGGTCTCTGCTTCAGCTCCTGCCTCCAAGTTCTTGCCCTGCATAAATTCCTGCCCTGATTCCCTTAGTGACAGACTTTATCTGGAAGTGTAAGTTGAAATAAACTCTTTCCGCCCCACGTTATTTTGGCCATGGTGTTTTAGCCCAACAATAGAAACTCTAATTGAGACACTCACTGAACCCAAAGCTCGCCATCTCAGCTAGCCTGCCTGACCAGCAAGCTCCCAGGATCCATCTGTCTCCACTGGACAATGGTCAAGTTACAGGCATACATGGTTGGCTCTCAGTTGGGTACTGGATACTAGAACTCAAGTCCTCTTGCTTCCACAGCAAGTGCTCTTAGCCACTCTCCAACCCAAGATCCATTCTCTAAGAACCAGAGAAAGCTCCTCTTTAGGGGTGTATAGTGCCTTATTTCTGACTTTTAATAGAATGCCACACATGAAACTTCAATCACTTTTGTAATTCCCCTCTTCCACTAGGTGGGAGCTCTCAGAAGCCAACAACTGAGTTACTAGAGCCTCATATTATCAACATCTCTTACAATATCTGGCTTATAGTGCCTGTATAATAAATGCTGGTCGACTGAACTGAATATGTTGAGAAAAGGGTGAGACACAGAAATGGAGAATCTCTGCAGAGGTATAGAAAACAGGAGTCACCCTGCACATTTCCTGATAATCCTGATGTTGTATTTAATCTAGATAATGTGTACTTAATATTATACTTGAAGCCAACATATCCAAAACGTATTATCATTGTAAAAAGTGTTCATGAGATACTTTACATAATATTTTTATCCTAAGTGTTGAATCCTAGTGTATAGTTTACACCAAAGCGCATCCCAATGTGGACTGGCCCCCTATCAGGGGTTGGACAGTTGCATATGGACAGCAGCGCTTCCATGCTGGGCACTGCAGTTCTAGATGGTAATGAGCTCCCGGTGGGATATCCTGACAGGAAGAGGTCAGGCTGCCCAGTGACAGGCTTCCAGCTGACAGCAACAAAGATAGCAATTAGGTAGATGAGCAATAGATGGAATGAAGCTCATTTATACTTGATAAGGATCGAGAAAATTATAAAGAAAATAATTGTCCACCAACCAAAATAGTAATTTAAAATTTCCCAACTCTGTTTGGTCGTCACATTGATAGAACGTGTCATCTCAAGTGGTTGATGTAGTTAATTCGACTTTCAAAGGCACTGTTCTGTCTTGACTCAGGACCATGATGCAAAAAGACTAAACCCTAGCGAGTCAGAGGCCTGCAGGATTATTGCTTGAAAATATCTCAAGTCAAAAGAGACACCTGATGGTCACACTAGCCCCTCTTATTTCTAAATCTTAAGTTAATATCCCCTGTCTTATGAATGCCCTTGGCTATCTTTTGCACTTTTACTAACACTGCTGCCAAAGTAGTTTTCCCCACATGCCTTTGCCATTAAGTGGACTCATTTGTTCTCCCAGAAGAACTCCTCCCCATGTGCTGGTTCTAACCTTTCTTCACTTCCTGGGACCAGCTGGCTTCCCAAGAATGCTGGGAAATCATGAGCGGAGCCATCCCCTGCCAGCAGGGAATCTTGCCCCTCGCCTGCTTTTTGCCTGGGGATGACATTGAGCTGACACTCAAAGACACAAATGGAATGGATGTTCATCCCTGGTGAAGTTTCCACCCTGGTGCCCCTGGCAGCACAGGTCTAGATCTGCCCTCTTGGTGGCCTTCTTTCCTCAATCTTTATCTCTTTAACCTTCTGACAGCACAGAACTGTTTTTTCACAGCATCATGCAAACCATAATGCAACCTTCCATAGTTGCATGAGGACATTTCTGTTTTGAATGTTCTATCTTCAAAACAGAACCCATTCTTTTTCTTTACCTAGTTTTCCAATTGCTACTATTTCCCAGTCTCTAAGACATAAACACCTTGCTCATAGTCAGTCTACTCTTCCACCCTTCTAAGCCTAGCTCCAAGCTGCTAGTGCTCCCTTTGACTCATCTGCTGTGGTACTCCCAGAAGCTCATCTTCTTTCCATTTCGTAAGTCCCTGCCTGGCTTGGGCGTGAAAGTCCAACAGCTTTTTTTTCTGACCTCTCTCTGCCTTTGTCATTTTGTTGTTCGTGTCTAGACTGTACACAGCTGCTCAGACAATCTTCCTTGAAACAATACTTACCAGATTTCATTGATTCTCAGATGCAGGGCTTTGCACATTTATGACATTGGAAATTAGAATTCAAGACACAAATAAATGCTGTAGCATCTTTTAACTGACAACACATTTCTTTGTTATTGACATATATGATTCCAGAGCTGCCTGCATTGATGCTACTGTGCGGTGCAGCCTGTTACATTATGTACAAACTATAGAAGCAACAGCATGGATTTTTTCTGTTATATATACAAAGGTTGAAATGCCAAATCTACAGATTTCCAGTCCTGTACTCTGGGCATGTTGCTTGACATATGACCTGTGGCTGAGTCCTGCATAAAATGAATGGGTCAGTGTCTACCTTCCAGCAGCCTTGTGGGAATTAAGTGGAAGAACACCGAGTGCCTGGCCCATGATGACACTCGAGCAATGCTAACTTCCTTGTCTTACACACTATTTGCTCTTCCTCCTCACTAGTAACCAAGTATGGAGAAGGGGCATACAGTCCTCTCTTGGCTTTCTGAGTATCGTAAAAGATCTTTGATCTAGTTATCTCAAGGCATTTGTCTCTCTAAGGCAGTAGTTCTCAACCTTCCTAATGCTGTGAACCTTTAAGATGTTGTAATGACCCCCAGCCATAAAATTATTTTCAATGATACTTCATAACTGTGATTTTGCTGCTGTTATGAATCATAATGGAAATATCTGATATGCAGGATATCGATATTTGATCCCTGTGAAAGAATCATTCAACAACCCCCAAGGAGTCATGACCCACAGGTTGAGAACCACTCCTCTAAGGGTTATGTTGTATCCAGTGTAGAAGGAATGTTGATGGGGAGAATTTTCATAAAGCATTTATTACCTCAAATACAAGAAGGGTTGATGCAGCAAAACAAAAACTACTGTAGTCTGTCCTGGTGCAACAGAATACCTGAGTCTAATTTATGAAAGATAAAAATATTTCTTTGCTGTTGTATGATCTGTAAAAGCCAAAATCAAGAATGTAGCAGGTTTGGTTCCTGGTAAGGGTGAAGCTTCTGTCTCCAACATGACACCTTGTTGCCTGCATCCTCTGGGGAAGAAGAACACTATGTCCTACATGGTGAGCAGTAGAAGAGCAAAGAGGTGCCTTCCCTCTGTCAGTGCCATTTTAAAGCTTTAACCTATGCAAAGAAACAGAGCCCTCATGGCCTACACACCTCTGAAAATCTCCCTCCCCACAGCGCTCATGGTGGGAGTAAGTTTTCAGCCTCCAACTCAGACATGTATTTTCGGTCTTGTAGCACTCTAGCAGGTTGGCCAGTCCTGTGAGACGCTGCCTCTGGAGCTCCAATTTATAGAGGAGATGGTGGAGGGGCTTTTGTGTTATTTTATTTTAAGAAGGCAGAGCTAGGATCTACCCAACATGGCTACTGAAGGAATAGAAGGAGATGAGGTGCTGAGTTCAACAGACTTGCCCCATTTCCTTTCTGTGAGCTTTCCTTCAGAAGGAGGGTGAGTTAGATAAGTGAAAGTGAACATATAGGTCAATAACTCCCAGGAACACTTGCTCTGTTCTCTACAAAAGACACTAGAAGGAGATCACCCTATAACACGTTGCCCCTACAATGGGCACACCAAAGTCTTAGTCAAAAATGACCAGGAAGCTGTATAGTCAGACTCTCCCGAGATGCCTCTCAGGTACTAAGTATCAAATGGGATAAAATGACCTGGGGTGAGTCAGATGAGTAGGGTGAATGGAGCATGATCCAAAGGCTTGGAGGCTCTTTATCCAGGGCAGGGGAAGTGGGGGTTGTTCAGCTGAAGAACACTAGCACCTACCAAGCTGATGGGAAATGGCCAGTTCATAATCTTCCCCTTCCCCAAACACAGCCCTGACTATCTGCATCTAGATATGCACTTGGCATCCACTGCAGCTGGACCCAAGAACTCCCATTTTTCCCCTTCAGGATGTGAGGTCCCCTGGACGTCATCTTAGTGAGCAACGGGGAAGTCAAGGCTTGCCACAAAGGCTCCATGAATATGTCATTCTTAACTAAGTTTTAACAAGACAGAACTAAAAGCCCTCTTTATCCTACTAAAGCAGGGGATGGAGATTTGGGCAGGAAGCCCAAACTGGTTTTAAGCAAAGTAATTAAGCAGCACTGTCTATGTACATCAAAGTTGCAGGCTGCATTAAATTTTGTGAGCCTCAGATTAGCATGGCCTTACAGATGCTTAATGTTTTTTTCCCTTGCTTCCACATTCTCTCACCAAAGCCTTCAGGCTCCATCAAGCCAGTCTCTTCTACACACGTTTTTCTTGTTTTTTTTTTAACTATAAAACTATTTGTTCCATATACAACATTTATTTGATGTATCTTGGTCATATTCATCTCCTACTCTCTCCAGCCCCACTTTACCCCCAATGTATCTCCTATATCCTCCCCAACTTCATGTCTTTTAAAATAACCCACTAAATACAATTAGTTCTACCCATATGTTCACGTGTATGAAACCAGGCACTGAAGCATAGGAAACCAACCACCGGCCAGCTGGAAGAATTTCCTGATCCATTCAAGACTTATTTCTCTATGTCCTACAACCAGACGCATGGTGTCTTTAGCAATAAGTGGGCAGTTTGGAGCAAGAGCAGAAGCCTGTCTTATTTGGGGTGACATCTTCATGTAATAACCCATGTCTTCAGGGATCAGTGTTGTTTACACTTGTGGGACATCTCTGCTCAAGCTCCTTTTTTTTTTTTTTAAAGATTTATTATGTATACAGTGTTGTGCCTGCATGTATGCCTACAGGCCAGAAGAGGGCACCAGATCTCATTACAGGTGATTGTGAGCCACCATGTGGGTGCTGGGAATTGAACTCAGAACCTCTGGAAGAACAGCCAAGTGCTCTTAACCTCTGAGCCATCTCTCCAGCTCCTCAAGCTCCTTCTTTTATAGTGCTTTAATTAGCTTGAAAACTCACGGGGTTTCACATGGCTTCTTCATACATCCTTAATGTTTGGGCATCTACCCCTACCTCTCATTTCTCTCACCTCCTGTTCCCATCTCCACCTAAAACTTTAGCTCCCAATATTCACAGATGTTCTTACTCACCTATTTTATTATATTTTTTTTTACTTTGGTTGCAAGAGCATAGATTCTCATGTCGTTTCTTCACGCACACTTCATTTCTGTTAACCTCTCCCCATATCCCACCACCAACTGCCTGCTCAGGAGTCTCAAGATGTGCTTTGTCCCCGGAGTTACCAACAGTCCTTGCAGGCTTTGTAATTGACACACTCTGTTACGGTGCCCTTGGTCTCCACTGCACCTTGTCAACTAATCACCTTTCTCTATTTTCTGTTTATCTAATGGATGCTTCTGTCTACCGGGAAATGTACAGCTCTTCATCGAATCGCATCACTCCACTCGGGCCAGAGGTCTAATTTGCTCAGTCACTTCACATTTTGGTGATGTCCGTCAGAGCCGAGCCAGGCCTTCCCAAGTCGATATTCCCTGGGAGTATAAATGTGTTCCGTCATCCGTCTCCCATCATCGCGAGGGAGCCAGCTTATTAAAGAGAAAATAAATAAGGATGACAACAGGCAAGGGGAGAAGGAGAGTGTGTGCATGACCTTCATTGTCTAGATTTAATCACAGTTTCTGCAGCACGCAGTGGCTCCTCGGCATGGTCAAGCCTGGCTTCTTATACAATATTATTATTGCTCATTTTTGTTTGTGCTCAGGGGCGATCTTGATATTTCTCCTAAACATGGAGTGGTGGCATTGTGGGAGATTCAGAAGAGCAGTTATTCCTTGCTAAGCATTAATTTCTGTTAAACTGTGACTGACTCATTTGTCCCCAGCAGTGGAAATCCCCCAAGAGAATTTGTCCTTCGGTAAGCAGAATGAGAAATAGTCCCTAATTTTCAGATGACATTTAAGTGTCTCAATGGAATGCACTTACCACAAAGCCTTCTGCAAATCCCAAACATGTAGTCATCATGTTTTCCATTGTTACTTTTCCTATGTTTACAGGAGGACACTTTAACAAATGGTCGAAGAGCAAAAGGATAACTTGTATGAAAGGTTCACTTTGTCAATAATTAGGTAGAGACCACTGAGAAGCAGCTAACTCCACTTTGATTACCTATGGAGTAAAGCATTGCTTCCACCTGATCCTTACGCTCTTCTGACCCCACCCCCCAAAGTTTATATCATGATCTTAGTATCTGTACACAGGCAGGCTACTGCACAGACTTGTGTCTTTACATCACTGTCATGTGTATTTAAAAGGCCATCCAACCTCCAACCCTCTTTAGAGAAGAGGCTGTGTAGCTGTCCTTTAAGGCCAAACACACACACGTGAGCACACACACACACACACACACACACACACACA
>CABHPR010150558.1:135763-154174 GCA_902168415.1 Peromyscus melanophrys | reverse complement strand
CTCTCTCTCTCTCTCTCTCTCTCTCTCTCTCTCTCCCTCTCTCTCTCATACACAGACTCAGGGCATGTCTTCCAATTGATTCTAAATCTCCTAAATTTGACAATCAAAATTAACTATCTCAAACATCTTCTCTCATTCACTGATAAAATATCTCACTTTTCTAAGAGACATAATAGTAAGATGACACTACTAACCAGCTTAAAGTAATTAATATCATAAATTCTGTTCCCAGCAGTAGCACAATACATGCTTGTTTCAAAAATGGGTTATATGCTAGGTTGTTAAAGAAGTCATGATGAATTTAGAAGAACTGAATCATTTAGACTATATTTTATGAACAAAAATCAGACTAAGTCAGAAATTAAAACAAGAAGACATTTGGAAAAATTGCAAATTAGCCAAAATAAATAGAAGAAGAAATTATAAGATAGATCAGAAAATATTTTGAACTGAATGGAATTTAAGGCACGACTGATTAAAACTGGAATCAGTAGATAAGGAAATGAACTGAGGAAATTGTACAAAAGTGTGTGTTTCTATTGGACAAAAAGTGCCCACAGTTAATAATGGAGGCATCTACCTTAACCAGCTAGAAAATCTAGAAAATGAAAAACATATGAAAACTGGAAGAAGCCAAAGTATGGAAAACTTTCAAGATGACAGTACTTACTGATAGCATAAAAACTATAAGGAGACCACTGAGGCCAACACTGCTCATTTATCACAAGTAAAGTATGTTGAAAATAAAAGATATATAACAGTTAATGTTCTAGAGCTCAGTCTAAACAACTTAAAGCTGACTCGTCTCATAATCACCAAGGCTAATGAAGACTTAGGTAGCTTAATGAAGAAAAGGGGGTCTTAGATTAGGAATTCAGGAAGAAAAACTAACATAATGATAGGGAAGGGTTACACTTTTCCCCAAGCTAACAGCAATGTTATATTGAACAATGTACTAATACAGCCTGTGAACAGCCTGAAAGGATGAGTAACAAAAGAAAATGAAAAGAACTTAGAGCAGCGAGAGATCAGTTTAGAACGGAAGAATTCATTTCTTCAGCAATGGCAGTGCTTATTAGACATGGAAAATCCCAAGGAGTACAGTGAAAAATATATAACTAGGATTACTAAAAACAGTTTAGTCAGATCACTGGGCAAAAGATTATCGAAGAAAAATCAATAGTGTTTCTTTCACTAGAAATTAACAGTTCAAAACCACAATCAAGAAAAATCTCCAGTTATGAAACAGTCAAAAACAGGGCCTGGAGAGAGGCTCAGAGGTTAAAGAACTGGCCGCTGTCCCAGAGAACCTGAGTTCACTTGTCTCCAGCCACACGGCAGTCTACAACTCCAGTTTCAAGGGATCTAATTCCCTCTTCTGGCCTCCATGGGCACCAGATATGCATGTGGTACTCAGACACACACAAAGGCAAAATACTCAGGTATACATTTGGTCAAAGTACTTTTACTCATTAAATGAAATAAGTGTGTTAAGTCTTCAATAATCACACTATAATCTGTATAATATCAGAGGTTCGATACAGAGTAAGGGACTACGGAGAGGAAAAGACCTTCCTAGGAAGGGGACACAGAGTAGATAACTATGCACATATGGGGTGTGAGGGACGGAAATGAGAGACTAAAGCAGGGATGGGGAGGAAGAGGGGAATAAAGGAGGGGCACCTAAAATAAGGATCATTTGAGGGGTTATATGGAAACCTAAGTATCTACATCTGTCTGTTGATCTATCATCTATCATCTATCTATCTATCATCTATCTATCTATCATCTGTCTATCTATCTGTGTCTAGGTATAGACATTGATACAGATATGAAAGAAACCTAAATGGAATCACCAAATAATGGAGGAGACAAAGCTCCAATTAGACATTTCTTGATAGCAAATGAAAACTTCCGTGTCAGGAATGAGTTACATCTATTCAAACTGTTTACTGCAGGGGCCTCGTGAAACCCACACACAGCCCAGGTTATTGCCAAAGCTATTGGTTTCTCTCCACAAACGTTGGTAAGGCCCTATTGCTGAAGACAACAGCGGCATAGCTCACTGAACAAGAGGCTGAGCTGGTGCTTACCCAGAGCCCTCACCCCTATTGACTAGTGTCCACAGTCCATAGTGCATGATGAGGAAATAAACACCCATCCAGCTACAAACTCCCAAATAGACGATGGTGACCTGCCTGCCAGATATGCTGGGGAAATAGCGGCACAAAAGCTGTCGAAGTAACAAACCATTATCTGGAGCTGGAGAGTTCTCTCCAGCTCCCGCCAAGCCCCGGCAGTCCGACAGCCCACTTATAAAATAAACACACAGATGCTTATATTATTTAAACTGTTTGGCCTAATGGCTCAGGCTTCTAGCTATCTAGTTCTTACATCTTAAATTAACCCATTTCTATAAATCTATACCTTGCCACATGGCTCGTGGCTTAGCAGTATCTTACATGTTGGTACTCATGGGGGTGGCTGGCAGCGTCTCCTGACTCAGCCCTCCTGTTCCCTGAATTCTTTTCTCTGTTTGTCCCACCTATATACTTCCGGCCTGGCTACTGGCCAATCAGCATTTTATTTATACAGAGAGATATCCACAGCAATTATCTGATTAGAATTAAGGCCCACTCCACAAGATGAAACCCAGGCCTGACACTGCCTAGGTGGCCAAGAATCTAAGACTAGATAGGCCATAGAATTAGGGAAAAGCCAAATACTATTGTTCTGCTATAGGAACATAGCAATAGAATGATTCCCAATGACAGTCTGCTATACTCACAGATCAACATCTCAGCCATCATCAGAGAAGCATCCTCCTGCAGTAGATGGAAACAATACAGAGACCCACAACCAGACAATGTGAAGATAGTGAGAGATCTAGGAACACTCAGTCCTAAATGGGATCTTTCCATCAAATCCCTCCCTTTAGGGCTCAGGGAACTTTGTGGAAGATGAGGCCGAAGAGTTGTAAGAGTCAGTGTGGATGCAAAATACCAAGGAAACAAGACTTTCCAGACACAAAAGGAATGATGCACATATGAACTCACAGAGACCGTGGCAGCATACACAGGGCCTACATAGGGCTAAGCCAGAAGAGGTCCCAGTGATGAGAGTGGAAGTGGACCTATATCCCCATTCCTAACCCAGAAGTTAACTCCAACTGATAACCCCCTACAAAGGAAAAATTAGCTTTCTACAATGGACTCTCCCTTGGTATTCAAATCATACTTAAAGAGAGGCCCCATGCCCAGCAGTAGATGGCCAACAGAAAATGAACTCAATGGTATTTCTGAGGTCTTGTTTTTTCTCATAATGCTTTTTCTGGGCAGTATTTGTTGTTTGTTTTTTTTCTTTATAGAGCTTTTGCTTATTGATTATGATTTCCAATTTTGTTTTTATGAGTTTTCTGTGTGCGAATGTATAGGTCTTGGTGTCTTTAAATGTTTCTTGTACTTTTCTTTGGCATTTTTGTTTGTTTGTTTGCTTACTTATATTTTTATATTATTATTATTATCATTATATGCCTTTTTGCTTTCTAATGAGAGAGAGAAAGAAATCATGAGAATTTGGATGGTTGAAGAAATGGGAAAGACCAGGGAGGAGTTGAGGAAAGAGAAATCACAGTCAGAATATACTGCATGAGGAATAATCTAGTTTCAAAAAATCAAAAAATATTGTTGAAGGTGAGATTTACAGAATCATAAATGTTAGATAGGCAACTGTAGCTAGAGTTTTCCTGCCTGGCCCACAGTCAGTACAAATCTCTCTCACCCGCCAGTCCCACAGCTGCTCAGACCCAACCAAGTAAACATAGAGACTTATATTGTTTACAAACTGTATGGCCATGGCAGGCTTCTTGCTAACTGTTCTTATATCTTAAATTAATCCATTTTTATAAATCTATACCTTGCCACATGGCTCATGGCTTACCGACATCTTCACATGCTGCTTGTCATGGCGGTGGCTGGCAGTGTCTCCCTCCAACTTTCTGTTCTCTCCATTCTCCTCTCTGTTAGTCCCGCCTATACTTCCTGCCTGGCCACTGGCCAATCAGTGTTTTATTTATTGACTAATCAGAGCAATTTGACATACAGACCATCCCACAGCAGGCAACTTTGATTCTTAAAACATAAATGGTTTTTATAACACAGTATCAAGAAATAAAACACATTTTTTTCATTTTAATCATTTTATTTCAAGTATATTTTAAAAATCATAAATGAGGTTTGTAATCCAAAGCTGAAACACGGATTCTTCAGAATCTGACAGGCAATTCCAGACCATACTTTCCAAACCCACATTCTTTGCTGTTTTTCAGATTTCTGAGGCCTAGTATTTAAACTGCTCTATTCTGGATGTACATGACTCGTGTACACTTGTTGATCCAAGTTTTCTGAAAAATGTCCATCAAATATAAAGAATGCTTTCCATCCAGAGATTATCAATGGAAAAACATTAAACATCTATCGAGAATTCAATTCTGTCAGAACCAGTGCTGTTCTCTAGAATTCAAGAGAACGTAGAATCAAGTAAATTGTGCTCCCAGACTTTGGCAATACAGGTCTCCATCCTACTTAATCATATGCAAGGTTTTCACTGAGATTTACTGGACAAAGAAAAGCCCAGGAGCACTCGGGGGAGGGGTAGCTACTTTTGAGGGAAACTTCTCTCAAATGTTTATTTGAAATAAAAAGCTAATGGAAACATTTCTTCATAAACGCTTTGGATACTATAGAACATAGTACTCTTCACACAAGGAAATCAAAACTGTCCTCTTAGAAAATTTTCCATCTTTAAGATGATCATTTATTCACTTTTTTGGTTTTTTGGAGAAAAGGACCCAATTGACTCTGATGTTTACAAAGTACCTAAAAACCTTGTACACACCTAGTTCATATTCCTCAAAATTTATCAACAAACACAAAAAAGTGTCTTACTTGAGAGTGAATGAGTGTGTGCATGTGTGTGTGCATGTGTGTGTGGAGATAAATTTATAAATGGGGCACATTGGAGAATGGAGTACATAGAATGGAGTACACAGTTCAAGTACGTAGGGGCCATGTCTTAGGAACTGAGATTTCAGATGTAGAGGCTTCAGCTCCTGCTACTTCTCTGTTTTTGTGGGGAGTACAGACAGTGAGTAGAGCTGGCTTAGTTGTTTGTGGTGGGAGGGGATGGTTTTTGTTCAGTCTTTATAGTGACCAAACTTTAATTTTTCAGAATAATATATTGACCTACTAGTGGAGATATTCTCATTTTGAGGGACATTCGGGGAGTCTGGATTGTTGACATGTTGAAAGTTTGCTCACCTGCAGAGCAAAGGGAGCCTCCTCAGTTTTCCATCCATTTCATTTCATTATAGTTAGCAGTGTGACCTGAGAGTATTGCTCTGGTGTCTGAGTTGTAAAGATAATTTGAAAAAAAAAATCTTACAATATTGAAGTACAGAATACAAAAAATTTAAATACTGAATTAGGCAGTCAAAATAAAAACACATTTTTAAGTGCATGAAGCTTGTAGAAAAATGTCAATGTCAAAGGAAACATGTGTGGTGATACTGTGTTCCCAAATATATCATGCACCCTAATAAATTTATCTGGGATCAGAGAACAGAACAGCCACTAGACAGATATAGAGGCCAGAAAATGGTGGCACTCACACCTTTAATCCTAGCATTCCAGAGGCAGAGATCCATCTGGATCTCTGTGAGTTCAAAGCCACACTGGAAATAGCCAGGCATGGTGACACACCTTTAATCCCAAGAAGTGCTGGCAGGAAGTAGAAAGGTATTTAAGGCATGAGGACCAGGAACTAGAGCCTGGTTAAGCTTTTAGGCTTTTGAGCAACAGTTCAGCTGAGATTCATTCTGGATGAGGACTCAGAGGCTTCCAGTCTGAGGAAACAGGATCAGCTGAGGAATTGGCAAGGTGAGGTGGTTGTGGCTTGTTCTGCTTCTCTGATCTTCCAGCATTCACCCCAATACCTGGCTCCCAGGTTTGTTTTTATTAATAAGAACTTTTAAGATTCGTACAACAAACATGTAAGTAGAAAACTCACTGTCATGACACATTAGGAATCATTAAGGAAGTATGGTGGTTTGAAAAGGTATAGACTCATGCGTTTGAATGTTTGACCAATAATGAGTAACACTATTAGGAGGTATGGCCTTGTTGAAGTAGATGTGACCTTGTTGGAGGAAGTGTGTCACTGTGGAGGTAGACTTGGAAGTCTCATATATGCTCAAGTCACACCTAGTGTGACAGTTCACTTCCTGTTGCCTGTGGATCAAGATGTAAAACTCTCAGCTCCTTTTCCAGCACCATGTCTGCCTGCATGTTGCCATGATTCTTGACATGACAATAATAGAAACTTTAAGCCAGCCCCAATTAAATGTTTTCCTTTAAAAAGTTGCTGTGGTCATGGTGTGTCTTCACAGCAACAGAAACCCTAAGACAGGAAGCATAATTCATAAACAACAAAGAACTGCCATAGACCTACTGGAAAACTGAAATTATAAAAAAAGAATCTGTCCCTCATATGGACAAAGAAAAGTGACAACTTTTTCATTCATACAATACTGTGTGAGCACAAATAGTGTACATTAGAGATTCATTTCTTTATAGGTCAATATATCATACACCTCAGCAATCCTCATCGAACATAGTTGCCAAGGGGAGAGAAATGCCTGTCTATCATCTGAATAAATGAAAAGAATCATAGTGTATGTATCAAGAAAAACTATTCAGCAAATTAAAGAATGACTGATACAGGCAACAATACAACACAGAGTAAAGAAAATGGTGTCATATTACAGGAGCTAGACACAATGGGTGGCATGTTGCATGAGCCCATTCGCAGGAACTGATAGAAAATTTGGCACTACAGTAGCAGAGAATAGGGCAGTGGCAGCTGACCAGAGATCAAATGCGCAGTTACAGCAGGAACTGGAAATGACTAGTGGGGTCGCTGGATGAAGGAAATGTTGTATGGCAGACTATGGTGATTATCACACACATCTAAATGTGCCTGTGTGAGAACATACATGTAAGTTTGTAAATGAGTGAACTCATAAAACTGTACCTTAAGGTGAGTGATTCAATGTAAGTAACTTACATTTGAATAAAGATATATTTTATGAAAAGAAAATAAACATGCTCTTTTAGATGTGTAAAAGTTATGAATTCAAAGTTTAACATCTCATTTAAAATTTTCGTACAGAATAATTACATTAACTAATACATAAAATTTATCTCTACCTGATTACTATATCTGTGACTGGATAGCACATTGGATAAGTTTATTTGCATTTTAAAATGAAAAGGATTTGAACACTTGCTTATGATATCATTAGCTCCTGTATCTATCCTTCCTTACTTTTCAGAATTCAAATTATTAAGAATTAAATTAAACCCTGAATGTGGGTGACAGTTGTATAGCTTGCTCTGTTTGTAGGGCCCTGGGCAGTAGGACCAGGATTTATTCCTAGTGCATAAACTGGGTGTTTTGAACCCATTTTTTGTGGAGGGATGCCTTGCTCACATTTGATGCAGCAGGGAGGGGCTTGGTCCTGACTCAATTTGATATGCCTGACTTTCTTGACTCCCCAAGGGAGGCCTTACCCTCTCTCAGGAGTGGATGGGGGTGGGAGGTGGGGAGGAGGTGGGGAGGGGGTGAGCAGGAGGAGAGGAGGGAGGGGAAACTGTGGTTGGTATGTAAAATGGAAAAAAAAACTTTTAAAGGAAAAAAAGAATTAAATTAAAAATTATTTATTCAAAATATGTCTCCTTATACCCCCATGTAAGTGTAGATCTTACCCTTCATCAAGGAAACTTCTCTTTACCACAAACAATGACTATTACAGAAAAGCAAACCACTCAAAATACAGACTTGGGAAACCTGGATGCATCTCCAACACAACTCCTGCACCCAAGTCTCAGAGAACAACGTGCAAGATGGGACAGAAAGAGTATCAAAGCCAGAGGAACAGGAAATTTGTTGTTAGATTATTTCTCCTAGAAATGCCAGAGAAGCCACACCTGTGAAGTCTCACCAGTATGGCTTTCTAAGCACAGTGGGAATGCACACTAACACATGACGTGCTAATGTGGGAAGGGGAAAACTCAGAAGGCCTCAGTCCTAGACCAAGAACTACAGGCCGTAAGGAATGCCCAGAGTGGGAGAACTCCTCTTCCTGAGAAGAAAAGCACCCGACTGGTTGTCCAGCACCAAATGGGCAGCCCTGAGATCACGTATTCGAGGAGTAGTAAAAGGACTGAGTGGCCTTAGGCTTCAGTGTACTTAGGGACACACACACACACACACACACACACACACACACACACACACATACACACACACACATATACACACACATATACACACATACACACACACACACACACACACACACACACACACACACACACACACACGTGTAACAATGATTAAAGAAAAGGAGGCCATGAATTTGAATATGAGCAAGTACATGGGAGAGTTTTGAAGGAGAAAAGGGAAGGGGAAAATGATGTAATCACATTAATCTCAATTTGTTCCAAATAAAGAAACAGAAGTTGAGATGAATAATAATTTACATTTACTTACTGGGAAGCAGTAGAAAATAGAAAGAATATATTTTTTCAAATTTAGTATGAACTCTAAGATTTTCCCTTGTGTTTTACTTTCTCTCTCTCTCTCTCTCTCTCTCTCTCTCTCTCTCTCTCTCTCTCTGCAGAAATAAATTATATTAAGCATCCTTCACATTTCCACTCACTTTAATTCATAACTACCTTTTCATCTACACACAAGCACACACACACACACACACACACACACACACACACACACACACATGCAGGCATGCACCAAACACAATTAAAGTCTAAATTATCTTCAGGGGACATTTCACATGTTTTAACCATTGTTTTTGAAGCTTGAATAATTACCTGGAACCTTGAAACTATTTCAAAGATAAATTGTTAAAGTTTCAAGAAAAATCTCTGCTGAATATCCTATAAGATAAAGAGTGTCCCTGTGCTAATTAGCTTTCTAATGAATAACCTATGACCTTCACTCTCGTGAGAAACGTATTGTTCCAGAAGTTTTGTAGCCACCTAGTTATGCAAGAAACAACCTTTTATTCTCTAGGCAGTTACCTGCTCAGTGTGTGGAGCCCCTGCGTTTTCAGTGTTTGCACTGCAAAGACACAGTTGAGCAGTGATCTGTGAATCCGAGCTGATGAAACCCAAGTAGATCATTAGATATCATTCATGATTTAACAACCCCCAAACCCTGTTCCCCACCACCTAACATATCCCTCACTGTCTTTAAAATTCATATTTTCCCAACAAATAATTATTTAACATTATATTTCTTGAATAATTGAAATCACCTTGGGTAATTTTCCCTAGACAAAAAGATAAAAGCAGTAAGCCATTATATGTCTAAATGAAAATTAGTATGTGAGATTAGCATCCAGAAAACACTTTGATGTACTAAACGGGCTATAAGACGAAATGTAGATTAATATAACCCCTGATTCCAGCCAGGTGTGTAGCCACAGCCCAGGTCTGCAATAACAGTACTGCAGAGGTGGAGGCGGGACTATCAGGAGCTGTAGACCAGGCCCAGCAACTTGAGACTGCCTCAAACGAACAGGAAATCTAGTCATTCAAACACAGAGCTGTTGCCCACTTTTCTAAATCCAAGCCACCCCTTCATTATGATGGTATTCTCAATACTAACTTTCATATTTGTTTAAAACCCTCTCCATACTCACACAAACATTTCCTGGAAAATATCCAAGGTAATGTTAACTACCATTATAGTACAAATACTCTACATTTGAATTTGTCACCTCTTTAATTCTTCATGAACTTGTCAGAAAATAAAGCTATAAAAGGGCCAAGTGTTTGTTCCTTTTGTGTTATTTAAGTTTGGTGTTTATTTTTCATTTTATTAGATTTGTTTCAGAATATAATTAGAAGTGCATTTCCTTTTTAGGACCTAATATTTCTTTTTGATTAATATACAATTACATTTTTCTTTTTTATAAGGTGTTCCTAAGGCCATTTAAAAATAATAATCTCTCCTTGCAAGTTGCAGCTTTTAATGCTTTTAGTTATCAAATGGAATGAGTTTGTCTTTTATTGTGATATTAAGGTCTTTTTGTGGTGACAGTATCAATACATGCAATCTAATGGACAAGGAGCTGGCTTTCAGGGTTTCTCTCTCTCTCTCTCTCTCTCTCTCTCTCTCTCTCTCTCTCTCTCTCCTGTTTCTGTTCAGTGTATGTCTCATTTTGTTTCCCACATTTTCTAGTGTGTGCTGAGGCTGTTATTATTGTATAAAGACTCACTGAGAATTTGTTTAGTTAGTCCATAATTTTGAAGGGGTCCTGTACCCACTTAATGAACATTTTCCCTAATTACATTCCATGGTAGTTTATATATATAAACTATATATATATGATATATAGTATATAGTATATATGTACCATCTATACCATAAATATGTATATAACTTTTATGCAGACTTGCCAGAACATCGTTATGTCACCTCAGACGTTCTTTTAGCATGGGTCGAGAAGATGGACCAATGAGCCGTGTGGGGTTATTGTGGACTCTTGTTTTTGCTTGCTTTCACTGCCCATAAAAGTGAAAACTGTGGTTAATACAATTGAAGACTGTTTCTCTCTGTTTCACTAAGGTGGCTAGGTCTTGGAGTCTACCTACCATCTCTAGAAACTTTCAGGGAATTGGCCCTCAGTGAAAGGCAGGGAAAAAAATGCAAGCACATTGCCTGTCTTCTTTCTCTTAGCCTTCCATTCTCTACCTCTCAAATTCACCCAAGGTTATTATTTTCCACGTCATAAGTACCATAACATGTGTTTTAGGAAGCATCACATTAACTACATATTTTAATAATTCATTTACATCATTTATCATTTAAATAAATTTTATTTTTCTCTGACAGCATTCTTATTCACGAGTGATTTTGATTTATTTTAGCACATAGTTCAAAATTCTTAAATCATGTGATTGCAAAAATTATACTAAAAAATCTGACCTTTACTCCTCTCCATAATCTCATCTCCCACTAATTAATAGATAATTGATGGGATGGCTTAGCATGTGTCTCCAAGTCAAGTGGGTACGTCCAAAGAAATAGCTTAACAAATGAGACTCAGTTATTGGTTTTATAATGTGGATTCAAGTTATTTGACCTTCCTTTTGTCAGCAAATATTTCTAACTCCGAGTGTCAGGCTCTGTGCTAGTGTATAAAGATCAGACAGCAAATAAAACAGATGTCTTGCTGTTAATGTACATATAAAAATGAGATAATCTGTCCTCAAGAGTGATTTTCAAGTAGACAGAATTAGAAGTGCCTTTATTATCTAGATGTCATGTGTATATTCTGTTTCTTCTTTTTCACAAAAGTAATACCTTAATTGTATATAATTGTATAAAATGTGTATTTTAATATTTCTACATAGATATTTTCTGTAGGAGTATTTGTGGGTAAATAATAATAATATTTATGTATAAATAATATTCATTATTTGACGAATGATAGTCTAATTAGTTCTTCACAAATAGACATTTAGGATTTTATGGTATTTTATTATTTAAAAATTATTACTACAATGAATAACTTTGACTTTTTTATTTAATTGAGTATATTACAGAGGTTGTAAGGCTTGTTCTTTACACACATGCTGTATAATTTTGAAGCTATTATTCACCCAACATGGATAATTCTATTTTATTTATAATGTTTTGTCTGAATAAACTAACAGCTTCTGGAACTTTAGTGATCTGAAATGTGAGGAATAGTATCTTATGTGGATTCATCCTTTATTTCTGTTATTATGACAGGGGGTTGGTTGAAGAAAAGTCCACACATCTGAAACCCAGAGTCTCTCTTTATTGTCTTCACATAACTTTAAGATTTTCTTCTTAAATTGGCCTTTATCTTTTCTTTCTTTTTTAAATTAATTTTTAAAATTTATTCTTCCCTCATATATTACATCCTAAGGGCAGTTTCCCCTCCCTCTACCCCTCCCAGTCTTTCCCTCCCTCCCTCTCACCCCTATCCACTCCTCCATTCCCTCCTTCCTGCTCCCTCTGTGAGGGGTCACACAATAACACCATGCTACATAATCACAACATATATGCAGAGGATCTAGGTCAGACCTGTACAACCTCCATGATTGCTGGTTCAGTCTCTGTGAGTCCCTGTGAGCCAGCTTACTTGATTCTGTGGATTTTCTTGTGGTGTCCTCAACCCCTTTGGCTCCTACAGTCCTTCCTCCCCCTCTTCTGCAGGATTCTCCTAGCTCCACCTAATGTTTGGCTGTGGGTCTCTGCATCTGTTTCCATCAGTTGCTACATGAAGCCTCTCTGATGACAATTATGCTAGGCTCCTGTCTATGAGTACAGCAGAATATCATTAGGAATCACTTCATTGAATTTTTTTAATACAGAGCCTGAACTGGCCATCTCCTGTAACCAGGCAAAACTTCCAGTGGAGAGACTGGGACACCAACCCAGCCACAAAACCTTCAACCTACAGTTTTTCCTGCCTGCAAGATGTGCTGGGGTAAAGGTGGCACAGAAATATGTGAGTGGCCAAGCAATGACTGGTCCAGCTTGAAACCCACAACAGATAGGGAGCCCAACCCCTGACAACGCCTGGAGGGCCAGGACCAGAGACTCTATAGTCCAAAGATGATCAGCAAAAAAAAAAAAAAAAAAAAAAAAAGCCTTTATTTTTTCAAATTGTGGAAATGTTTTGTGTGAAATAAAACTGTATTCCATCTGAATTATAGATCACATTTCCACACTTGCATGGTGAAGTCACTTTGGTGATTTTTTTTGTCCTTGTGATTTATGTGTGATTAGGTGAAACTTCCTGTTATTTCCCTTATGGCTTCTGTGTTACTGTTGTTGTTGGGGGTTGGGTGAAATGCTCTGTAGAAATCTGAACTGTTCTGTAGAAATCTCTTAAGTCCATTTGGTTTATGTCTGTTAGCTCCAGTATTTTTCTGTTTAGTTTTTGTTGGAATGACCTCTCCGTTGGTGAGAGTGGGGTATTGAAGTTTCCCACTATCAATGTGTGAGGGTCAAGGTGTGATTTAAGATTTAGTAATGTTTCTTGTATGTGGGTGTCCTTGCATTTCGGGCATATATGTTAAGAATTCAAATGTCATCTGGTGGATTTTTCCTTTGATGAGTATGAAGTGTCCTTTCCCATCTCTTTTGATTAATTTTAGTTTGAAGTATATTTTGTTAGATATTAGAATGGCTAAACCAGCTTGTTTCTCAGGTACATTTGCTTGGAAAATCTTTTTCTACCCCTTTACTCTGAGATAATATCCATCTTTGATACTGAGGTATGCTTCTTGTATGCTGTCTTAGTTTGGGTTTTTATTGCTGTCAAGAGATACCATGACTGTGAGGGGGGCCCAAAACAGCTTGACCACACAACTGCTATGACAGTCTTAGAGGACTAGACACAGCTTCTGTAACAAGTTTACTGACAGGCAACCCATATCCAGGAAAAGCCATAAGCTAACACCACCCAGGGATCCACCCCGGGATGGGCCAGCATCTAAGGAGAAGTACCCAACATCTAAAACATTCCAACCATTAGTTAAGATTGTCAGATATCCCTGAGCCTAGCACACACCTATTTTCCTTTTACATATACTCCTAGACAAATGTCAGCCAATCAGGGTTCTGAACCCTAGAAATCCCCTCACCCCAACCTCTGCTATGATAAAAACCCCACCATGTCTGGGCTCCTGGCTCTCTGTTCTCACCACTGTGTCTGACAGGGAGTGCAAGCTCCAAGCTTGAAAATAAAGGCTCTTTGCTTTTACATACAGGATTCGGTCTCCATGGTGGTCTTTTGGGGGTCCTCAAGATCTGAGCATAACAATGACCACAGCAACTCTTACAAAGAAAACATTTAATTGGGGTGACCTGCTTATGGTTTCAGAGGTTCAGTCCATTATCATTATGACTGGGAGCATGGCCTGCAAGCAGGCCTGGCTCTGCTGCGGCTGAGAGTCCTACATCTTGATCAGAAGGCAACAGGAAGTCAGTCAACTGACACACTGGGTGGTGTCCTAAGCACAGGAAACAGCAAAGCCCACCCCCACAGTGACACGCTTCCTCCAACAAGACCATACCTCCTCCAACAAAGCTACACCTTCTAACAATGCCACTCCCTACAAGATTATGGGGGGCCAATTACATTCAAGCTACCACATATACAGTAGAAAGATAGATCTTGTTTTCTCATCCATCCTATTAGTCTGTATAGATATTGGGGTGTAGTCAAGATCAGCATACAGAAAGACATCCCACAGCATTGGGGAATTGAGCCTATTGATATTAAGAGACATCAGTGGCCAATGATTGTTTATTCCCATTATTTTGTTGTTGTTGTTGTTGTTGGTGGTGGTGGTGGTGGTGGTGGTGGTGGTGGTGGTGGTGTGTGTGTGTGTGTGTGTGTGTGTGTGTGTGTGTGTGTGTTTTCTTTCTTTTGGCTTTGCTGGTTTGAGATTATTTATTTCCTGTGTTTTCACAGATGCAATTAACCTCCTTGGATTGGAGTTTTCCTTCTAGTATCTTCTATAGGGTTAGATTTATAGATAGATATTGTTTAAATTTGACTTTACCATGGAATATCTTGTTTTCTCCACCTACGGTGATTGAAAGTTTTACTGAGTATGTTAGTCTGGACTGGCGTCTATGGTCTCTTAAGTCTGTAGCACATCTGTCTAGGCCCTTCTGGCCTTTAAAGTCTCCATTGAGAAGTCAAGTGTAATTCCAAACAAATCTACCGTTACATGTTATTTGGTCTTTTTCCCTTGAAACTTTTCATGTTCTTTCCTTGTTCTGTGTTTTTAGTGTTTTGATTATTATTTGGAGAGGGGGATTTTTATCTGGTCCAATCTATTTGGTGTTCTGTATACTTCTTTCACCTTTACAGGCATCTCGTTTGTGTTAGGAAATTTTCTTCTATGATTTTGTTGAAAATATTTTTGGGCCTTTGGGCTGGAATTCTTCTCCTTTCTCTATTTCTACTATTCTTAGATTTGGCCTTTTCTTAGTGTACCAGATTTCTAATGGGTGTTTGTGTCAGGAATTTTTTTAGATTTAACATTTTCTTTTACTGCAGTATCTATTTCTTCTATCATGTTTTCAATGCCTGAATTACCTTTTCCATCTCTTGTGTTCTGTTGATGAGGCTTGCCTCTTAATTTCCTATTGGAATTCCTAAATTTTTCACTTCCAGATTTCCCTCTATTTGATTTTTTATTCATTCTATTTCCACTTTTATGTCTTGAATTAATTTATTATTTTCTTCCACTGTTTGTGTTTTTATAGATTTCTTTAAGGGGTTTATTCATTTCCTCTTTAAGAATATCTATCATATTCATAGATGATATTTTAAAGTCTTTTTCTGTGCTTTGGCTGTGTTTCAGCTGTCAGGGCCTGCTGTTTTAGGGTTGCTAGTCTCTAGTGAGACATATTGTACAGGCTGTTGTCAATTGTGTTTTTATGTAGGTGTAATCCTAGGTTCTGATATCTGGTCTTGTCTTTGTTGGGTGGGTGGTTTATTCCTTGGTTTCTGTTGCCCTCTGGTTCTTAGGAGGTTATGGTGGCTATATGTTGTCTAATAGGAATTCTTCTCAGATCCTGATAGGTGTGGCCACTGGGGGTTCCAGGGGAAATGTCCTGCTGGGTATTAGAATCTGACACTTAGGAATGGGAATGTACTTGGGGTTTGTGTGTGAGGACATGCCAAGGAAGAGAAGCAGGGTGTTCCAACAGGATCTGCTGAGGACATCTGGAAATTGGGGCAGAGAGTGAGGAGAGACCACCAAAGGTAGTCTTCCACAGAGCTGGGGGTGAGATGGGGATTGAATGTGGTGGATGAGATAGAGGAGAGCTAAGTTCCTCTACCTGCTTTGCTGGCCTACTTGCTTCTCTGATAGTCATGGCTGCCTGGTTCCCTGGGAATCCCTGCTGGAGTTGGGAGCTGGGATAATAGGATGTGTGGGGAGAAAGGTTGGAGGAAAAAATGTCATGATCAACTGGAGATGTGGTCAGAGAAGACAGGGAGGCCTGAACAGGTACTCTGCTATAGAGTTGGGGATGGGACTGCATGGTGATATTTTATTTGTGCTGAAATGTGATATTTTATTTGTATGTTAATAAATAAAGTTTGCCTGGAGATCAGAGGTCACATAGCAAGCCATAAACAGAAGTCAGGTGGGGATAGAATACGCCTTAATCAGATCACATGGCAGGCAGAGTCTCTGTGTGTTCAAGGACACAACCAAGTGCCGTGACACATGCCTTTAATTCTAGTACCAACCATAGAGACCTGGAGGTCTGTATAGACAGGCAGTGATGAGGAAATGATGTGGCTGGGCTTAGAGCCAATGAGAAGGCAGAACAGGAAGACAATAAAAGTACAGTTAGACAGGAAGAATCTCTCTCTCTGGGCAAGCTACAGCATGGTGGTAAGTTAAGGTTAGTCATGGCTATTCACTATTTCTCTGATCTCTATGGCTTTCACCCCTGTATTTGGCTCTGTGTTTCTTATTTAATAAGACTGTTTAGAAATTTGTCTACAAGAGTGGGAAAAGAGGGAGAAGTGAAGATCTGCAGTTAGCTTACCTGCTTTACTCAACTGGCATATATATATATATATATATATGTGTGTGTGTGTGTGTGTGTGTGTGTATGTATATTAGCTGGTTATATATAGATTTTTATAATCAACTATTTCACCAAAAGAAGGAACAAGTTGGTGATAATTTTAGGTGTTATGACTGTCTTTAAAGAAAGTCAGTTCTGTTTACTGTGGCCTACCTAGGGAAGAGTGTTCTGGTCTCTTGGGCTTATTTTGGGAGGAAGAGAAGGATAGGCAATGAGAGGTTGGGTGAAGGGTCGGTCACTTCCCAGGCTCCTTCTTGTTTCCTGAGCTCTCACACTCTTACCATTTGGTCTAGATAAGGCATAAAAAAATGCTTATGTTAGGTCTACTCCCTTTCAAAATGTTAAGGCATGGATTGGTTTTAATAAACAATCTCTTCACATAAAAATGCCATTTTAAAATTTTGTTAATCCCCACTCACATTTGAATCTTTTCCTGGATTTTTATGTGTTCCCACTGATATGTCTGTTTATTCATGAGCAATACCACACTGCTTTGATTATGGGAACTTCCTAATATGCCTGTACCTTCTAGTGATATCTCCACTACTCTTCATTTTCAGAAGGTTCCTTATTATTCTGGCTTGTTTTCTGGTTCCTGTATGTATTTTAAAACCAGCTTGTCTGCCCAAGATTATACTAATGGCTTACTTTCTTTATAATTGGGGTCACATTCAATATATAGATTGCTTTAGGGACAATTAATATGTTTATGCTATTTCATAAAATACAAGAGCTTGCTGTTCCTCCTTACCAAATAAACTATGGTGCCTTCTCACTGTTTCAGAAGCTTTTTTATGGCTCTCTGAAGCATCTCAAAATTTCCCTATAATAAATAGCCCACTTAGAATTGTTGACATTATTACTATCTGTCCATTTTTTGCTCTGATAAAAATGCTCACATTTTAATCAGAAGCTATAAATACACTAGACCACATAACAAAGGAAACGTATGGTGCAGATGGAATTGAAATGGTTGGTTACTTGACTTTCAGTTGAAAAGATCAGTCTGAATTTTCCAGATATATCCAGTGTAACTAGAAGGCTACTAACTGGCAGAAGAAAGAATGGCAAAAGGTAAATATAAAATCCAGTAATACCAAAAGGCCTTGGTTTGGGATAGCTTTAAAGATAAAGAAAGGGATCCATTATCTAAGGAAAGTGGGCAGCCTCTAGAAAGTGCAAGAGTCCGGTAATGTTCCTCCCAAAGACCGTGAAAGGAACAGTCTGACTGATTTCTTGATTTTTGCTCTGTGAAAACCATGCTGGACTTTTGACATGCAGAACTGTTGTGGAAGTGGCTTATGCTATTTATGTTATTGCTACTAAAGCTGCAGTAATTTTCCATGGCAATCATGAAGCATTAATACACTAAACATTCTCTTCCACTGTTGATAATATGAATAAGGTCTGCTATCTCACTGTGTCTCTAGCAAATCGTCTAAGAGAAGACTGTTAATTATTGTAAATAATTTCATATTTGACCACCTTCATTCACTTACTACTAACAGTTCTTAGTAGGTTGTTGTGAGCTTTTCAAGATGTATGATAACACCATACCAAAATGATTGCCATTTTGGTTGCTTGCCCAGTTCAGTAGAAGTGACCAGTAGATACATGACTGTCTTTCCTGTGTGTGTGTGTGTGTGTGTGTGTGTGTGTGTGTGT
>CABHPR010150558.1:119760-135753 GCA_902168415.1 Peromyscus melanophrys | reverse complement strand
TGTGTGTGTGTGTGTGTGTGTGTGTGTGTGTGTGTGTATCCTGAGACATAATTGTTCATCAAACCTGGAGCTCACAGTGTCAGCCACACTAGCTGGCCATCAGACTCCCAGGGCCTTTCTGTCTGCCTGACTGCCCCCACTGCCACCAAGCTGGAATTTTAAGCATCCACAGCCAGACTGGACTTTTTCAAAGTGCTGGAGATCAGAACTCCGGTCTTCATACTGCCCAGGAAGCACTCACCCACTGTCATCTCTTTAGCGCTTCCTTCCTGACTATGCGCGATGCCAACAGTGCACAACAAAAATGATTGTTAATGGCTGGCAGGATGGCTCAGCAGGTAAGAGCATTTGCGGCTAAGTGGTGATCTGAGTTTGATCCCTAGATTTCACACGGTGGAAGGGGAGTGGGGACTGACATTCCTCTGACCTCCACAAGTACACCGTCTTGGTTGTTTACTCAGCGTTACACATACTCGGGGAGAAAGAGCTGAGGAGACAACGGTGGGTAAAGATCTTCCTGGGCAGCATGAAGACCTGGCTTCTTATACTTTTAACGCATATATAGAAATGATACATTTCTTCTGAAGACTCTTTTAGTCATTATTGACCTATCATTTCTCTCATATCACTTGGCCACTTGTATATAATTTCAAAATGTATTGCTGATTAACTGGGAACTTACTTTTTTATACATAGTGAAATTTAATTGTTGGATATAAATTCTTGTTGGATATAATTCTTCTCTTTTTTTTTCCAGATGTATTCAGTAACTCATTAAATGATTCCATGTGTCTTTTAACTTTTTCATGCCTAAGATATGGTATATTTGAAGTATTAATTATGCCATTCAAGTCACTGATGACTTTATGTACCTTTTGCTCACATCTGTCATCAACTGAAATCTATGAATTGAAATTTGGGACTGCTAGTGCCATGTGAACATTTCCTGTTGCTAGTCCTGTACTCTCTATGCATTAATATATCACAGTTGCTCACTCATAATTATACGTCACTTTTAGATATCTTAATTGCTCCCTGTGTACACCTGAAGCATCAACATTTTTGTATCAATTATTTGTGTGTGTATGCATGTGTCTATGGTTGTGTATAATATATCTAAGTGTCTTTGCAGATGTATAGGTGTACCTGTGCATTCATGTGCACATGTGGGTTTGCATGTAGAGACAGGAGCTCAGTATCAAGTGTCTACCTCAAATCCATTTTCCACCTTAGTTTTTGAGATAGGGTCTTTCAGTTAACCTGGTGCTGATCAATTGGCTAGGCTGGTTGACTAGTGAGCTTCAGAGATCCACCTTTCTCAATCCTCTGTCCCCCAACACCATGTGTGAGTTTCATATGTCTGTTCCATGTCCATCTATTGCATGGGTACTGGGAAAGTGAACTCAGTTCCTCACACTTGAAAGCAGGCACTTTAATGACTGAGTCATCCTCCGAGCACCCTCAGTTAACTTATAAAGACCTGGGTTTACAATGAACAGTAATAATCATACATGCCCTTATGTATGCACTCACTTAGCATATCTTGGTTCAAATTTTTGTTTTTCAAACTTTATAAATGACTTTGCAAGTCATTCTTTTGTAACCAGCATGACACAATTTCGTTTTGAGAATCTATCTTCATTGACTTGTTGATCCAAGTTTGTTGATAAGATGACAATTGGTCTTCATTGTCATTCTAGTCTGTTGTTTTTAACAAAATCTCAATTGTTCAATTTTACCAATAAAGACTCAGGAGCCAGATGCTGGGGTGAAAGTCTGCTAGCTCAGAGAGGCAGAGAAAGCACCCAGCTGACCTTCCTTTCTGCTGACATCCCAGAAACCTTCTCCTCTCTCCTACTGTCTCAAACCAAATGTCCCTCCCTTCTACATCCTGTGCATCTCTCTATCCATCCTCCTGACTCCCTCTTTCTCTCTCTGTTTTTTCCTATGTTCCCTTCTTGTCAACTGGTTGTTTTCTCCTCCTCTTGACCTATGGCTGACTATTTAATCCTGTTTACAAAAAGTAGAAAGCTCTTGGATTAAAAGTCTGAGGCTAAAAGATTAAAGATGCTAGGGCTGAGGGCTCCCACAACTAGAAAAAGGTGTTTCCAGTAAATAATGAAATCTTGGGGTTCACAGTGTGACCAAATATCCTGCAATACTAGTCTATGCTACTTTTCTAATTTTGTTGTTAACTTTTCTAATTTGGTTGTGTTGTTGAACTGACACAAAATTCCCTGTTTCATATTAATCTTTTTTATAATCTTATTATAATCTAATTTATAATCTTAGTGTTTATGTTTATACTTAGCACATAGATTTTTTTCTTGTATAATTTGTAGGTCATTTACTAGGGAATGTACATGTTTATTCGAATCATAATCAATAATCAAGTCTGTGTTTCCTTTACCCCCTGTCTTCTTGCTATTCCTCCTAACTTTTATTCAATGATAAGCAGTCTTAATGGTACCATGTTACCTTAAATATGGTTCTATAGATCCCTCTCAACATACAATGTAGTTATAACTAGACAAATCATCATAAACTGAAAATATCATAAACTGCAAGTTCATTTAATGTGTACATCCTATTCTAGTCATATTTCTGTTACTGTTATAAAATACCCTAACAAAAACAACTTTGTTAGAAAGGGTTTTCTTTGGATCACAATTCCAGGGTTCAGTCCATTATTGCAAGGAGGTCAAAGTGGCAAAATATGGAGCAGCTAATCATGTCATGTGCACAGGCGGGAGTGGAAAGAAATGAATGCATGTGTTCTTGCTTTCTTGTTTGTGCTCAGATTTTTCCACTCTTGTACAGTTTGAGATGTCCTGCTGAGTGGATGATGTCACCCACAGTAGACTTGTTCTTCCCACATCAATTAATTTAACTAAGACAATTCCCTCATAGACATGTCCACAGACAAACCTGATTGGCAAAATCCTTCAATGAGACTCTCTGGGCAGTTTATCCTAGGTTGTGTCAAATTGGCTATTAAAGCTAAACATCACACCCACCAAACATCACAAAGTAGCAACATAGTACACTGGAGAGTAATGATGGTTTATATTTGTGGCTACTTGGCTAGCTATGAGCTGTAGCTCACTGCCACTGCCCAACATTGCAAGAGTGCATTGCCCTATGTATGAATAGCTAAGAAAAAATAATCAAAAATTTAAGACCAATCTGTACTGCATGCATATTGCAACATCATAAAGCTAAAATATCATATCAAATCATACACCAGGAGCCATATGCACATCTATTTCTAGATTAGTAAGCCTGTTTCCTTTAATTTCCATTTAATAGCAATAAATAAAGAAATATGCACATTTATTCTACATCCTGCCTTCTGTTCCCCTTCCTTCAAAGTTTATTTTCACATTTAAGTTTGTCAAAAACGTGTATCCTAATTTTCCTCCATGTTCTCATATATTTTTGTGTCACTAAATCAATTAAATTGTGAGATCGATTCACATGAGCCCACTTATAATCTCTTCATTTTCAGTGTTAATCAACAAGTTTGGTTTTAATGAGTTGTTTTCATCTTATCTGGTAGTCTCATGGTGACCAAACCATGAGCTGAATTTTCCAGCTCTCTTACAGTTAGATGTGAATTCTTAACCTCAAGTTCATGAAGCAGAAACTGCAATGATTCTTTTTATATGCCATTTCAGGACACTTCTTTACAGAAATTGCTTGCTCTTGGTTGCAAATTCTTCTAGGAGCTCAGATTGTAGACACACCAGACTTATCCATGGAGAGCGACTTTCCACTCCAGGACATGGTGAACACCTGAGACAAAGGGGACTATGATGAAGCCACTGTTCTGACCAGACGACTCCATCTTGATCCGTTCAAAACATGCTGAAATCAAACCTTTCTCCAATTTAGGTTCCCGTCTTTCATGTCAGTGTGACCGTGGCTTATCCTCTCTGGCAATATCAAAGTTTGTCCCTTTTCCTTAAGCTGTAATTTTTCCTAACATCTCCTGATAAACTACAGTTGTCCTTCAGGAAACCCTTCATAAAGAGTATGTGAAAAAAGTATTCCCTAAGTATGTACATTGTCAAAGTGTTGTAAGCCTCTAAGCCCAAATTCTGGTTTATAAAAAATAGAATGGATAAAAGGGTAGATTAAGCAGCTTTCAGAAAACAAAGCCAGACAGATCTGGGGTAAATACAGAAGTAAATTGTCACGAATATTTCAAAAATAAATATCATCAAATGTAAATTTAATGTAAAAGCAAGGAGGTTCCATTTCTAGAGGAAACTAAATAGACAAAGGGCATCAATAACAAAGGATAAACCTGAACTTTATTTCCAATGGTTGGTTTTAGTTGTCAGTTTGACACAATCTAGAATCATTGGGTAAGGACTGTCTAGGTTAAGTTGGCCTGCTGTTCTGTCTATGTTGGATTATCTTGATTACATCGATTAAGGTGAGAATACCTGCCTCCTATGGGTGGAACCTGGGCAGGGAGTTCTGAACTGCATAAAGGTGGAGACGTCGGTCAAGCAAGGGTACGTGAATCCATCCCTTTCTGTTTCTTGACTATGGATACAATGGATGCAGGTCCAGCTGCCTTGATTGATGGTAACCTATAACCTGAAATCATGAGCCAAGTCAACCCTTCATCCCTTGAGGTGATTTTGCATGAGTATTTTATCACAGCATTATAGACACCTCCTCCCAATGCTTATAAAATACATTATCATATCAAATTTTAAATATTTTCTATAGACTGGTCACTAAAAGAGATTGAGTTACTCTACTTGTATTAGTTGTGACAACTGCATTTTTTGCTATTTTTATTTCTTCTTTTATGATACACACACACACCAAGGAGGAAGCAGGGGAGGCAGAAGAGAGAAAATACTAAGGAAGGGAATCAAAGAGAGGTGAAAGAAAGAATATGAAGGTATGAGGTGATGCTGAAAAGAACCAATAGCCCAATAGCAGGAAGTAACAAATATTTTATTTCACAATTTTTGAGAGGTATAAAACAGTACTTAAGTTAGTGAACAAAAAGTAATCGCACTGAAAACCGCCCAAAAAACAAACGTGTTAACACCTTCCTACATGAGTGGTGACTGGTGTGACAGGAGATCTTCCAGCCCGTTTTCTTCCGCTCCATAGTCTACAGGCACTGTTCTACAGACCACTGGCTTTAAAAGTTGCAGGCAAGTGTAAGATGATGTGATTTATACACTTGGCTGTTTTATAATTTTATCCGGTTGCCCAGTAATTTATTCTTTTATGTGAAAAGACGAATAACTTATTTGCATCATGTCTTATTGTTAACCTTTCATGGTCATTTTTCACTGGGAACAATGCAGCCTGCCCTTTTGGTTTGTAAGTCTGGGTTTTCGTAGTCTCAAAACAGTTTATTACTTATGTGCTTGCTGTTGTTATTTTCCCTAGTTCAGAGGTTTACATGTACACATACTGCTTCCAAGTCAGTCAACGTTTACGGTCATTTTTCTTAATTGTAAAATTCTTGTATTAACATAATTTTCCTAATTAATTCCACTTATGTTTTCTTTTGCATCTTTTCTTTTCAGACTGGCTTTTTAGAAGATGAATGTCTCACAATTTAATTTTAATTTGTTTAATGTTTTTTGTGGTATTTTCATTTCTGCCCTGAGCCCTGCCAAGGGATAACTGCTATTGTCTCAGTGTATGTACCTTTTCAGTAATGTACTTATTTTTAAAAAGTAACCTTACAAGGTAGAAACGACTCCTGAATACTTTATTTTAATTTACAAAAATCAGCTTTGCTATGATTTTTCTTGCATGACAAATAACCTGGTGCCCCCATGTGTTATCAACTGAGAAGATGATTTTAAATGAAGAAGATGATACTAAATATAGATTTAGCTCTTATGATTGGGACATTAGCTGTGGTACCAATGAGCACTTTCTCAATTCAGATCCTTTCCCTCTGCTGAAACAGAGAACGTGCTGCCTACACAAACATGAAGAGTCCATCTGATTTCTAATTCAGTCCCAACTCTCTGCTTCCAGGAAATATACTAAATAAAACCTACAGCAGGTGTACTGCTACTTCTGTGGCTAAAACTAAGGAACTTGGTTTTATATTTCAGTATGACTCCATTTCACATATTGTACTTCCCCCCAACACCTCCCTGGATTTTATTCTTAGCTGAAGCCTCTAATGGCATCTCCATGTCTTATCTTCCTTCTTCTTACTTCGATACAGCATCTCTGCCATCTGCCAAGATCCAGACTCCTCTGATCTAGGGTATCAACTCTATCACTGATTGAACAAAACTGGTAATTCTGTTTTTCACTGTCTGCTACTCTTTGGCTTTTGCATGACATAAAAAAGTTATGGAGAGATGCTGATTTTTAGTCCAATATTCAAATGAAAAGACTTGTTCATTGTTTTTATTTTGATTTTTGATTAATTTACATGTAATGAGGCTAGAATACTCACCAGGAATATTTTCAGAATAGTTACTAGATGACATGTTCCATGAGCATTTGCATATTTAAATTTTTTTTACTATTATTCTTATACATGATTACATGTAACTTCTATCAGACTCCATGTTAAATTATTGGGAAAAAAAGATTGCTACAATGTTTCTAAGCAGCTATCTAGGGACCTTTTGTTCTACCTGATTAAATCCTTACTAGACACAACGTAGTTCTTTTAATGTTGAAACTCTTCGGCCAATGAGTGAAGCAGATTACAGGCTGGGTTAACAAATTCAGCTGCCTAGTAGCTCCAACACCTGAAAAACGAAGTATGGCTCCTGATCTTACAACCCAGACACTGGGTGATGAGATTAGAAACATTACTATGAATTTCAAGTGCTTCCTAACAGTTAGCAGCTAGCAAAGTCTTTGACTGTGAGGAGCAGCTAGTGATGGCAGCAGCTGGCAGTAGTTAGTGTGAGTTTGTGAGCCTTGGGTGTCGGGACCCTTGGCTTTCACAGCGCCTGATGCTGTAGCTCTCAGAACTCTTCCAGCCACAGCCTGCCACTCACTGCCTTCTGCAATCTTGGCCCCCTTAGTTCTCTTATTTCCAGCATACTATGTCTTGTCTATTGCCATTGTTTCCATTGCCTTTGCCCCTCGTTGCTCTCTTGAACTTCCCAACTGTCCTCTCACTACTATGGCCACCCGCATTGCCAGTCAGTCGGCTCTGCTGCTGACAAACAAAACAAAACAAAACAAAACAAAAAACCACCAAGCAGGAGCAGACTTTTGTTGAAGCTAATATCACAACATCACAGCTCAACACAGGAGTGCATCACTAAACCAGTACTTGCAAAATGAGCAGATGGCTATATAGTCACAGGGAGATGGCACACGTGAAAGAAGGGCTGTACCTGCCCCAATCCCAATGCAGCTTCTTTCTTCAACACTCACAGGCACCACATAGGGACAATCACAGACCGCAGATGAAGATGCATCCAACATCTCATCCCCCGTCACTGACTTCTTGCTGAATTATTGGAGGAAGGACCCCCTCCTAATTTGTAGGGAGAATGGCTACAGAACCATCTAAAGTTTCTCAAGATTGCTCAGTCTGGCCCACTGCTTCCCCAGCTAGGCAGGTAGGTCATTTGGATAGCCAGGCCTGGATCTGCCTTCTGGAGCAGCAGTACTGGCCTTGGTGGCAGAAGTTTTCATGCTGAAATATTCTGAGTTGTTAGCATTGAGCTGCCAACAGGATAGCCCAGTTGGTTGCCAAAGAAGGGGCCATCCAGCTGATACTTCCCAGTTCCAAGCTGCCAGGCTTAAGGGAAGAGTCTATCTGCTGCCATTCAAAAGCCTGAATGACCTACTCCTCCTGTTTTGTGTGTTCATAGAAAGGAAAAATTAGAGTGCTTATGATACAGCTTTAAGAAAGCTCAATGCAAAGCCAGCAGTCTCAACAGCAATTAACAGTGCCTAGCAGCATTTAACAATGCTCATCAGTCCTTAATCAATGACCCTAAATCACAGCATACTTGGGGGGGTCTGCTAACCATCTCAATAACTCCCAAGAAAGCTTCTATTGTTTCCTCTTCTTCAACATTGTGCTGAAAATACTGAATTAACCTGAGTGTGCCTTCATTTGTGACTGCTCCTTCTAGAATTATTATTATTAGGAAACAATAACTTCCTCAAACTTACAGTCCAGTATTATCACAAAGTTGCATCTCTGTGCAATTTTTCCTTCTAATTTTTTTGTAAGTTTTGAATATATTTCCAGAAGCTGCTTTTTGTACATATAACAGATCTTTTTTGTTTTCTAAACTCACCACATCCATTTAACATGCTTTTCTTACAATGTGACATTGTCATTCATTACGAATAGCCCAAAATGTGAGGAGGTGCCTCAGTCCACAAAGCGCTCACCATGTAAGCATGAGGACCTCGGTTCAGATACACAGTGGTCACACAAAAACATGGCTGAACAACGTGCCTATATTCCACAGGCAGGTGTGGAGGTAGGAGGATCTCTGGGGCCTGCTGGTCAAAGACTCACCAAACCAGTGATCACTGGATTCAGTGAGAGACCCTGCCTTGAAAACCGAAGTGGGGTGTATTTGAAACAGACGTCTGACATCAACTTCTATCATTCACATGGATTTAGAAACACGTGCAAATGTACCCGTAGTCTCACGCATACATACACACATGAGCATGTAATCACATACAATCACAAAACGAATAATGAATAGTCACCTAAAATGTGAGCTTGCTGACATGCAGAAAACATGGGACACTACTTTACATTTGAGAATACCTCATAAAAAATGTTCTGTTCCCCCAACCCCTCACCAGCTGCAGCACTCGGGAAAACAGCCCCTCTGCTTCTTTTGGGCAGCATAATAGAGTTGACCCTGAGGACAGGGGCATGGGTGACCCGGCACTGAAATTCATCAGAGGGGTATAACTGGTACCGCCCCCCTCAGCCAAGGTGTGGTGGTGGGGATGAGGGAAAAATGCCCTCCCCCTTGCCTTTACTGCCTCCAGCTGGTGAGGGAGCTGACTCCTTTACCAGCTGCAGCAGTTGGGATAGTGGGCCCTGTGCCTCATTGGGGCAGCACAGTGAAGCTGACCCTGTTGATGAGGGCACAGATGAGCTGGCCTGGAAATGTGAGCATGAGAGACTTGGTCCTGCTCCTCATCTGCCATATGGCTGCACAAGTGGGAGAGAGATGCCCTTTCCCTCGCCCATCAATGCCTGAGGCAAGTGGGAGAACTGTCCCTTAGGTCATAGGGGCAGGAGAGCTGGCCCTGTGGAAGAGCAGGCCCCACACATTACGTGGGCAGCACAATAGAGCCAACTCCATTGGCAGAGTTGTGGGCGATCCAGCCCCAATATTGTGAGCACGGAAGATCTCTCCCCGTCACTCACCTCATGTGGCAGCATGGGCTGGAGAGAGACGCCCCACCCACCCACCAATACCTGAGGCAGGTGAGAAAGCTGTCCCTAATGTCATAAGAGTCGGAGAGCTAGCCCTGCCGCTCATCTGCTGTAGCACTCAGTAGAGTGGCCAATATATCATGCCTGGGCAACACAGTAGAGCTGTCCCTGAAAGGGTAGGTGTGGGAGATCCGACCCTGAGGACATGAAAGCAGGAGAAGTGGTCTGCCCCTTGCTCATAGCTGCAAGGGGTGGACGGGTTATGGTTGGCCCACCCCAACATCTACAGATCCATCTGTGATCTGCTGGAGCATGTGAAGGGACCAGTCAGCTGAACCAAAGCTGCAGGATTTCCACCACACAAGGCAACAGGAGGATAACCAAGAGGAGTTCCATGGAGGGCCCAGCATCGATAGTGTAGCGGAAACCAGAGGCCTCAAACCAGACTAATGACTGGTTCTTTGCAATACATACTTGCAAGTAAAGATACAAAAGGACAAAAGGGTTTAGTGACTGACTCACTGTGACACTGCAGTTTCTGTGACGAGATTTTTTTCCCTTTTTCTTTTTTTTTTTTCTCTTAAATTTTATTGGTGGGGGGCTCAAGGAAGAGGGTGAATGCACAGGGATAAGAAATAAATGGGATCAAGATGCATGATGGGAAAGACATAAAGAATAAAATTTTAAAAAGTTGAAAAAATGACCTGTCCATTGCCTGATTCTCTTACAACATTAGCGCCTATAACCTGAAACTCAGAGTCAGTCCAAAAGTCCCAAGCCCTAATTCCCTGAGGAGCAGGATTACATGCAGAGGCACCGAGACTTCCTATGAAGAGCAAGAAAGGTCCACTCAGCTTCAGCTCTTCCAAAACCCTGAGCCAGAACCACCTGGCAAACCAAGGACTGTGAAAAGAACTTTTGTTATTTTAAGACTTTCCTGTCGGGGTACATTTCTCATGCAGAGATAGACAAAGTTTCGTTCTTCACATCTTACATATTTTTATCCCAACCAGGTTTTCTTCTTGAGAAATCCTAATTATCTAGGTTTTGGAGAGATATGCTGCCGTTCTCAAATGCCTATACTCCTCTCACTAATCATTTTGTTTCTTCTCACTAATCTTCTGTTCCATTTGCAACATGTGATCCCACATGACTTCATGACTATCAAGTATGTTCGGCTCATTGCCTTTGCCGTTCTACGCTGAGTCTAGTGTCCCCAACTGTGTCCAGTAAGGTTTTCATACTGAAAGCCTCTCCACAATTTCTCTCTAGCTCTGTTGTCAACTTCTACAGAACACATGATTTATTGTTTAATACAAGTTCCATGTTTTCCGTGATTCCCTCAACACTGCAGTTCTTTTAATGAACCCTGCTTCTAAAATCAGAAGGCATTGCCCTCTACATGTCAACCCATTTCTTAGTTGTTTTGCACACCAGGTTTCAATGTTTGATATCATATTTAAACATCTGTAGCACCTTCTGTTCTTGAGATGGGCAGGAAGACAGTGTATAGATTCTTACCTTATGGCCTCCTTCCCAACAGCTGTCCTTGAAACTGTGTCCATGACTCCAGCTAGAGAACTAAGTGCTGTTATTTTTTTTCTTTTGGTTTTGTTTGTTATTTTTATTCATCATTAAGCTTCTTATGAGCACCGAAAGCATAATACAGAAGAATACATTAATGTTTGGGGGAAGCAAATTGCTCATAGTTGAACATTTATATCTAAGTTTCAAATCTACATCATCTTCTTTGAGGAATTCAGTCAGTTTCTTGGGACTAGATAACAGGTTTCCTCTTTTAGTCTTTACACTTCTTCGTTCCTCTGGCAGTTCCACCTTTTCCAGTGTCTCACAATTCCACCTTTTCCAGTGTCTCTTACAGTTCCGCCTTTTCCAGTGTCTCTCACAGTTCCACTTTTTCCAGTGTCTCTCACAGTTCCACCTTTTCCGGTGTCTCTCACAGTTCCACCTTTTCCAGTGTCTGACAGTTCCACCTTTTCCAGTCTCTCACAGTTCCACCTTTTCTAGTGTCTGACAGTTCCACCTTTTCCAGTGTCTCTCACAGTTCCACCTTTTCCAGTGTCTCTCACAGTTCCACCTTTTCCAGTGTTTTTCCGGTGTCTTAGTGTTATTTTAACCAAAGTCTGTCTCTCCACTCTTTGATTTCCTTAAGGTATCATTTGATGCTGGGTCACCTCTGCTTAAGAGACCCTAGGAAGGCAACATGGCAAGAGAGTACAGTGTCTCTTTCAGGTCCTGGTGAGAGTTCTAGCAATAAAGAAGCCTTGAGAAACTTAGGCTACTGCATTTAACTTGGGCTACCCATGTCTACAATCTTTCTCTCTCAGACAGAAGCATTCTCCAGTCAGAATGGTTCACTCCTCCGTCATTTACTATGTGGGAAACAATATCATAGTCTCTGTTATACATAAATTATTGACTCTCAGAATCTTCTTTCTTTTCCTTTAAAATGTCCTTATACCTGACAGGTGAGCCTCATAATTTGAATCAGGAAGTTGCTAGAGATCTGTGATCTTATTGAAAATTCTTTTTCCCTGTTTCACACAGTGTGTTTATTTTGATGAACTTAGAAAGAGGAAAGCTTTGCTGGCGTTCAGCAGCTATTCCATTGTCCTAGGAAAACCCCAATCAACGCTTTCTGGTGTGACAGATTTGTGATTATTTCATTCTCTTCAATTTGCATATGCTGTCAAGCACCTCACAGGCTTCCAGGAATTTTTATTAAGAATTTCAGATATTCCTGCAGGGAATTTTGTCTCTGCTGATAAGATCAAGTGTATAACTAGAACTAACCATGCCTCGTTTCATGCCAGCTTCCTCTCTGCAGAGAAATGGGTAATCTTCATTTGTGGTCACATGGACAAGGCAATAGAATTGTTCTGCCTGTTCTCCAGCTAGCCTGTGATATCAAAAGGAGAACGCAAGCCTTCCAGAGTGATGGATGTCATCAGTCATGAGCTTCATGAACACACAGAATGACAAGCAAGTTTGTGACTGTTGCGACTCAAAGGAAAAGCCTCTTCTGCAGATTCTACTGCAGTGGACACACTGTTCAGCCTGCCACCTTGTGACCTGTCTCTGCCCTTAAGAGTCTGCATTAAGACAGGCTGTCAAAGATAAGACAGGATGTGAGAGAGGCCCCACTGCAGGGCACCTCAGGTAAGCTCTCTGTGCTTGATGTCTCTTGACACCTGATTTTCTTCCAGTACAATGAGGTAGTGTCTTCTGATTTCTAAAATGACACTTCCACCTGGGAGAAACAATAGTTCAGTGCCTTAATTGGTGCCAAGTTCACATGGAACAGTTTTCTGGGAAGTACTTAGTTCTGATTTTCCAGATCCATAAAAATTATACAAGTCTTGCCTTTCTTGGTACAGAGCTGTCTGTATACCCATGAGAGGAGGACTCATGGCCTTGGAGTCTATGTAATCAGGTGCGTGCAAAGAGGTAGGGTTGGCATTTCCCTTTCCTTCCTGTTTACAAAGTTATTGGATCAGTACTACAGAAGTAAAGTGAATGTCACTGCATTGAACTAATTCAGTTATCAGCACTGGGCAAAGAGATGATGAACAGGGTGAAAGAGATAAGGAAGAATGAGATGGCTGACAAATCACATGACAAGCCGACTCGAAGGATGGATCTTCCTGCTTTTCATTCTTCTTCTGCAGATGTTCTCATATGTTTTCATACTAAGCACAATAGCACTCCTTGAAATACAATATTCAGTATTTATATCTCTTTTCTAAGGCAGTTTTTCTTCTACATTGCTCAGTCTTGACATTGAATAATATTTCAGCAGTGTCCCCAGGATTATCTGTCAATCACAAATATTAATTGAATACACAGTGTATGGTGAGGATCATACCATCCATTTGAGATAGTTCAGAGAAAACAGGATACCCAGCTGCAGCCCTTGTTAAAAAGCTAGGAACAGAAGGGAGAGGTAAAATAGAATACAGAAAAGGACGTGGTTCCCAAGGACTTCCAAAGGTTCATCCTAGGTTTCTCTTTATTGTTCTCCCTTTTCCTGCCTCAGAGGAGCTTCTTCTGTTCGGAGAGTCATTTTAAGTCTTGTTTTATACAAATAGAAACTGTTTACCTCTAATGGGTCACACACTGGGCAAGAAGCCAATGGTGCAAAGACCAAAACTTACCGGTCTTCAAAGAGCTGGTAGTGGTGGTAGAGATAAACACATAGTCATTAAACAGTAAACACATAAAGTACAAGTTCAAAGCAGGGCAGAGTGGTGCATGTCTCTGATCCCAGAACTTGAGAGACAAGGCAAGACAATCAAGTATTAAAGATCAGCCTCGGTTACATGGTGAATTAAATAGTTGGTGAGCAAAAGTAAGAAAGGCAGAAGTGGCCAGGCGGTGGTGGCGCACATCTTTAATCCCAGCACTCGGGAGGCAGAGCCAGGTGGATCTCTGTGAGTTCGAGGCCAGCCTGGGCTACCAAGTGAGTTCCAGGAAAGGCACAAAGCTACACAGAGAAACCCTGTCTCAAAACCAAAAAAAAAAAAAAAAAAAGAAAAGAAAGGCAGAAGTCAAGTGCTGCTGAAGCCAAATTCAGTGTTGCTGAAGCTGAATGCAAAGGTGGAATCTGAAGGGAGTTACAGGAACCTGATGGACATAGTAAGGCATGTAGTCTGGGTGGGGAAAAGTATAGACTCTTACCAATAGGTAATGGGAGCTACTCACAATTTTTTTTTAAAGACTGAAAGACTGACAGGGCACATTTCTATTTTACATCAATCTAATCATGCAGTGACAGACTGATCCGAAGGGAATAAGACTAAAATTAGAAAGAAAATGGTTAATAGACAGTTTCAGTGGTCAGGTTTCAAGATGATGAGGTTGTCATCCAAAAGAATAATTGTAGATGGAGAGAAGACATTGGGCAAATATGGCACTCCATTGTCATTATCACTTGGAGCTGGAATGAAGGAGAGAAGAGAACAGAAGAAAGAACAAACTGGCTTAATGGACTCCACAAAAGTTGCTGCTGTCACCAGAGTTCCAGCTATGTGCACTGAATGAGCACAACTCTCCTTCTCTATGAACATCTCACAGGCGTTCAGATATGTGTGAATAGCATTCCTGTATATTTGCAAATTCTTCCTAACATTTTATAGACATGGAATTTGAGAAGGAACCATTGTAAATACTTAGCCCAGTGTTCCTTGATGTTTCCTACATGCTCTTGACCTTCTGAGCCAGCACTCTTCAATTATGCCCAGCTGAGAATCCTCTAGATACATGCCTGAAGAAGGACGTGGTTCAGGAACATATGCTCTGTTTGGTTTGCATGTCTATGTGGCTGTGTGCATCTTCTTGTGCCCCCTTCCACTATTCTGTTCATTTATTTCATTTTAGCAAATGTGAGTGAAGAGAACGATGACTCTGTATTTGCTCCAGTTGAGCCAAGGGCAATTCCTACAGACAACTACTTCATTGTAACACAAAGTAAATGGCAATAATTCACTCAAAACAGACAAATGAAACACATAGATATTAAGCGCACAGGACTCCTCCCTACTTTATTCCAAAGCTTCATTTTCTTTACTAGATGAAAGACAAGAGAGCATCATATTTTCTTCAACATGAGTTGCCTGTGGGAGACTATTTTTTTATATCTACTCTATACTTTCAAGTGTATTGCTGATTCCTTAATATACTGTGAGCAATATTAATAATAGCCATATTTAGTGGCTAGAAAATATACTTTCGAAGTTTCAAATGATGAATTAAGGGATAGCTCTTCCAATAGAAAATGTCTGTAACCTTTAAAAATATCATTAACAAAATATGGACTAACAGTCCCAGACCAAAGTAATAAAACATCCGTAATACAGAGAGATGACATAAATTGGGTCAAGTAATTAGAGTTCAATCAATGAAGCTGTAAGAAAGAGTTACCTGAACATGGAGAGGAACTTCAAATACTTGCTTAGGAAGACAGAAATGCCTTTTAAGACACGTTCTCAAAGCCACTGTGCAATTGGAGTGTCAGATTCAAATACAGCAAAAGAGAAAGTGAGGCGAGCAACACAGAGCCAAAGCAAATGCTACAAATGCTAAAGGCAACAAAAGCCACAGCTAAGAAAATGGTTTCTGTAATAGACTCGCAGACAGAATTTTAAGAGGAAAACTATGGCGCTATCTTGCAAATTAAGTAAACATGGCTACTTGTGCGGCACTAAAACTCATCATACACACAGCATGCTTCTCGTTTGTATCTTGATGATTGCTGAGCTATTGTAAACAAGTGTGCCAGGAAGGGCATGTCGAAAAGGATGTACTCATCTTGTAGAGCTAACCAAGAAAACATGTTGCTAATGAAAATAACATTGCAAAGAGACCAATTCATTTCCCCATCGATATGTTGATGGGCTGTGTTTATAGCGTTTCAAGCCTTTCGTTAGCATCACCAGATAAACATGCAGCCCTTCCTACCCAGTTCTGCTTCTCACCTGTTAATAGTTTTATTAACACTGAGAAGGAGGAGATGGTCCCTGACTATACAGCCTATAAAGACCAGTATAACACTCATTTTGGATCAATAATGGAAAAAAAAAAAA